>JANJGN010000131.1:1292500-1300000 GCA_026770705.1 Isurus oxyrinchus
TCTATCTATCTATCTATCTATCTATCTATCTATCTATCTATCTATCTATCTATCTATCTATCTATCTATCTATCTATTTGTCTATTTATCTATCTACTGGTCTCTTTAACTCTCTGTCTATCTATCTATCTGTTTATCTAACCAAGACAGCTGATAATAATTGATTATTTGTAAACATCATTGAGAATCGGCAAATTTGGAGAGCTAATTCAGAATTGTGATTGGCCGAAAGCCAACTGTCCATGCTATCAAATAGTCTTATTGATCAACTCTGGGTCATGCTTTATAAAAGTGCTAAAAAATAGTCTGTAAGTAATGAAGCTAGTCGATCCACCGGTTGGAGTTACATAATCTTTAGAGCAAATATTGCCAAGCATCATCCACGTTTATCCTCTGAAAACGACAACGTGTTGATCATGAAACTACAATAAATTAGCATTAAATCCCCTCTGGCCCACTGATGTCCTTCATGGAAGATAATCGGCCATCCTGGCCCCGAGATAGGTAAATGTTACTGCATTAAATAAGTCATTTGCTGGTGAGAAGAGGTTGATAGTAAAATACTTTAAGCGAGAGCTCAGTGGAAATATTGTGGAAGGTTCTAAAGTGAAAGTGTTTGAGGAATGATTGATGTTTTCCTCAACAGAGGAGTAAGGGCTGGAGGAAGCCCAGTTACAATATCCCTTATTTAACTCGAAGTTATGTGGCCTCGTGGGCAGTATTTCCCTTTTCCGACTTGTGCCTCAACTTGTGTACAAGACTGGCCATCATGGCGGCGTGTCCCGTCGGGCATATCAACTCCTAAAAGCAATTTATGACCAGGATATTTTGGAAATAAATTATCCCAATATTAAACTTCGAACAATTTGCTTATTTTATACTCACGAATCACATTTTTAAGTTGTTCAATTGACTTTTCATTCACAGCGACACCGTCTCCCCCCACCCTCTACGCTCTGCTCTCCTCCTGTGAACAAGCAAACACTGCCGGCTCCATCACCTACGGCTGTTTGGCTGCGGACTACTCCCCCGAAATCACCAGCGTTTCCTGGAAGAAAGATCAACAGACGATCACAGCTGGATTGAAGACTTACCCATCAGTGCTGAACAAGAAGGGAACCCACACCCTGAGCAGCCAGTTAACCATCACCGAATCAGAGGTGGGAAGCAGTACAATCTACTGCGAGGTTCGACGGAGTGACTCGGTCTGGCTGAAGGAAATGCCAGGTTCGTGTTGTGGGATGCACATGGCGGCAGTGGCGGGGCTGGGTGAAGGGGGAACGTGGTCAGCAAATGAGTTATGTTCAAATTCTGCATCACATGGGTTAGAATGGAGTTAGAGTTTTGTGTATAGTTCAGGTGCTTATATGACACTTAGTGTGGATACCTGTATTCTCCACAGCACACTTAATGGTTTGTGTAGAGTTCTGGCCTCCATATCACACTTAGTGTGATATGCACAGCTCTGGTTTCCACATCATAGTTATTGTACTGTGGATAGTTTTGTTCTCCACATCACAAAGTAGTGTACTGTGTATAATTAAGGCCTCCACATCACAATAGGTGTACTGTGTGCAGTTATCCCCCTCCAAATCACATCGAGTACACTGTATGTAGTTCTGGTTTCCACGTAAGAAGAATGCTACAGGGGCGTTGCAATAGGAGCTAAACTACGTACAAGGACAATACCAGAGCTGATAGATTACTTCTGTTAAGTAACAGCGGGTTGGTGCTCTATTCTCTACAAAATAAAAAGTTGTGTTGTGACCGAATAAAGGTCCTCAGACTTCCGAAATAATTTGATAGATTAGACAAGAATTAGAGCTCATGTTAACAACAGAATGTTAAAAAAAAATTGGCAAATCTGAATCTTCTTTACACAAAGAGTAAGCGGAATATGGGAATTTCTGGAGGTGAGATGTTACCGAAACCCTATTGAGGGGAATCTTAATAGGTACATGAGGGAGATTGTAATGGAGGTGGTTTTTAAACTGCGAGGTGAAATAGGGCAAGAGGATGTTCGTGTGGATCCTAAACTCCAGCATTGAACTATGGGGCCGTTCTGTCCTGTGGATTTTATGTAAATTGTTTTAGAGTTTTAAATTGTTTGGCTTGAAGCAAAATTAATTCCAAATAATATGTATTTTCTTGCAGATATTGTGCTGCATCATCCGACTGTTCTGCTTACCGTGAGCCCCAGTGAAGAAATCACAAGCAGCAGATTTGCAACCGTCGTCTGTTCAATCGTTGATTTCCGTCCAAATTCAATCAAGGTGAAATGGCTGAAGAATGGACAGGCCATGGCCTCGGGCTTCGTCACCTCTCCCGGCTTTGAAGTGAACGGGAACTTCTCGGCGACCAGTCGGTTGACAGTCCCCGCTGGGGACTGGTTCAGTCACACGCTCTATACCTGCCAGGTCACTCATAAAGGGGTCACTCAAAGCCGAAACATCACCAAACCTGAGGGTAAGAGACACAACCGGAGGAAGTTCAAGGCCATTCTTGGTGCCAATCTCTGTCCAAACCAAGAAATAGTTTGGAATGGTTAAAAGTCAGAGACTGTGTCTCATTTGACAATTTGCCCGTTTGTGTTTCCTTCCAAAGGAAACAAAACGCACAGAAGGTAACCTTTCATTTATATAGCGTCCTCCCCAGCATCAGATTCTCCCAAAACACTTAGCAGCCAATGAATGACCGTGGAAATGTGCTCATTGTGGTAAAGTAGAATATTCGGCAGTGATTTGCTGTACATCAGTCTCCAAGAAATTGGGACATGATACTGACAGGATTTATTTATTTATTTATTGTTTTCATTCTGTTTGTTCAGGGACACATGTCCAGGAAACAGACACACTTCAGCTAAGCATTTCGAACGTTTTCTTTTCACTTTTATTTCAAATTTCCAGCAATATTTGGCTTTTAGAACTAAAGAACATTATTGGTTTTGCTGTTAGGGAGAGTTAAACTAACTCAGGAGGAGCGTGGGAACAACGAGAGAATTTCAGCATGCAATAGCATGGATTCTGGGAGCGGCAGCTAACTCTAAAAGAGGGAATATTCAGTTATTAGATGGAGTCAGGATAAGGGAGCAAGCAACGAATTCTAAATTAGCGTTGCACTGCATGTATGTGCATGGACGGAAAATAGTTAATAAAATTTGGGAGTTACAGGCACAGATTGCCTTTTGGGATTACTATGATAAGATGATAATGGAGACCTAATTTATGGAAGGACAGAATTGGGTGTTAATTATTCCTAGTTACAAGATGTTCATAAAAGACAGGAAAGGACACAAAATGGGGGCGAGGCCATGGTGGCGTTTTTGTTTAAGGAGAGTATTGCAGTTTGCAGTACTGGCGAAAAATAATGTGTCAGGCGATTCAAGGACAGAACCAATTTGGAATAAGAAGGGTACAATTGCATTGTTGGGTGTAATGTATAGACCACAATAGCTAGTGAGGAGATAGAGAGGAGCAAGGAAATAACAGAGGTGTAAACATCATCGAGTCGTTATAATGGATGGGGGAGGGGTTCATTACCCGAATATAAACTGGGATAGTGGGACCGTAAGGGGCAGTGAGGGAGCAGCATTCCAGGATTATACCCTGGAGGATTTGCTACAGCAGTGTGTGTCCATTGCAAGCTGAAAGGAGGCACTGCTAGACCTGGTTCTTGGGAATGAGGTGGGCCAAGTAAACAAACTGATAGGAGGGGAGCATTTAGGGGACAGTGATCATTGTATCATAAGGTTAAGGATGACGGTGGAAAATGACATTGATCAATCCAGGGTAAGAGTCGCCAACTGGCAGAGAGCGGGCTTCAATGGGGCAAGAATGGGGCTGGGCCTGATAGACTGGAACCAAAGGTTGGTGGGAAAAACAGTAGCTGAACAATGGGCTAACTTCAAAGAGGAGATGGTTTCGGCACAGTCAAAGTATGTTCCCTCAAAAGGGAAGGGAAGAAGAAACAAGTCCAGAGCTCCCTGGATGGCAAAGGAGATAGAAATGAAGTTAATGAAGGGAAAATGTGATAACAACAGGTGTCGGGTAGTAAATACATTTGAGAACCAAGCTGAATACAGGAGATGCAGAAGGGATGTGTAAAAGCAAATACGAGAAGCAAAGAGAGATTATGAAAAAAGACTGACATCTAACATAAAAGAAAGTCCCAAAGTATTCCATAAGCATATCAATCGTAAAAAGGTTGTAAAAGGAGGAATAGGCCGATTAAGGATCAAAAGGGGATTTACACATATAGGCAAGAGACATGGCTGAAGTGTTAAATGAATATTTTGCATCAGTCTTTACCTTTAGGTAGATACTGCCCAGGCCATGGTGACAGAAGAGGAAACTCAGTCACTAGAAGGGTTTAAAATTGATAAGGATGAGGTATTGCATCAGCTGTTGGCTCTTAAAGTGGATAAGGCACCAGGACAGGGTGAGATGCGTCCAAGAATATTGAAGGGAGTGAGAGTGGAATTGCAGAGACACTGACAATAATCTTTCAGCGTCCCCTGCATTTGGAGGAGGTGCTAACGGACTGGAGAATTGCAAAAATTAAGCCCTTGTTCAAAAACGTTTGTAAAAGTCTTCCCTGCAAATACAGACGAGTCAGTTTAACTTCGGTGGTGAGGAAACTTCTAGAAACAATTATTCTGGATGGAATTAATATTATATGGGATAATGTAGATTGATTAGGAAGAATCATCATGGATTTATTAAAGGAAAATCCTGTGTAACTAACTTGCTAGAGTTTTTTCAAGAGGTAAAAGAGATGGTTAATGAGGGCAAGGCCACTGATGTGGTCTGTTTGGAGTTCCAAAAGGCAAATGATACAGTGCCACACAACAGACTTGTGAGGAAAGTTATAGATCATGGAATTAAAGGGACAATAGCTAAGTGGATAAATATTTATATATATAAATGATCTAGATCTTGGTTTGCAGGGGATAGTTTAAAGGTTTGTGGACGACGCAAAACTTGGGAGAATTTGGGGAAATTTGACGTCACACTGACAAAGCAGCCATTCCTGGGCCTTAACAGTTGATGTTGAAGTCGATACCTCTCACAATGCAATACTCACCCAGTACTACATTGCTTGTATCAGCTACACTTGTGTTCAAACATCTGGAGTGGGGATTGAACCCATGTTCTTTCTGAATCAGAATCCCCCGGTGTCCAGGATTCCATTAGCTCACAAAACACGGTGACATTTTGTTCAAAAGTTGGACAGTGAGTGGGGAGTCAATGGTTTTAGTTTTACCCGAAATTGATTGTGAGTTGGATCGGTGTCTGCAGGCCTTTAGTGGTAATTGCCCACGACTTCAATTCTGACAAAGATGTACACTTTATTTCTGCTGCTGTTTTCAGACTGAGCAATGCTGATAGCAGTTTGCATAGTCTCGGCTGCCTTCCTTTGAGTACAATAGCCTAATGAGTGATCGAATTGCGGTGTTTCAGTTAATTAATTAAACTGGAAGTGGGGAGAAGATGCTTAGTCCTCCAAATTAGAGATAGGAGAATTCTGACTGAGGCGATTTTGGCAACATTTTCCTCGCACTGTGAAATATTATCACTTTCATTTTCCCCAAGAATTTCTGAGGCTGGGAATCAATTGACATTTCAAAAAAAGGGATTAACTTTTTTTTTTAAATGTTATCGCACGTGACAGAACGTGGAGGATAAATGGGGTTAATCCTTACAGAGAGGCATAGAGAGCTGAATGGTCTCCTCTTGTGCTGTGCCGTGTCTGATTCCTTGATTTCGGGATGAGTGATATTCTGTCTGTAAGATGATTGTACCTGAATATATTTACCTTGCTGGACTGGCATTTGGTTTAGTCATTCCCAGTGGTTCTGGCTGGAAATACTCAGGGAATGTTATGGAGTCTCCCGGAATTATTGCAAGTCATTGACCTTCAAACAATGAAGGTGTTAACATGGCAGGGGGAGATCAAATAAATATTCCCGTCGTGAGAGTGAAAGCTGAATACCAGGTTTCTGATTCTGAAGGTGATGTTTTGGTTGACATTCATTTCTGCTTCACAGATTCCGGCTGCACCGATCCCGTAATTACTCTACAGCCACCGCCAATAGAACAGGTCTTACTAGAGGCGACAGTGACCTTAACCTGTATCGTGAGTAACACCCCTTATGGAGTCTTCGTGTCTTGGACACAAGAACAGAAGCCTTTGAAATCAGAGGTTGCTGTCCAGCCGGGTGAGGATCCTAACAGCGTAGTCAGCCACCTGAACATCTCAACACAAGCCTGGCTGAGTGGGGCTGAGTTCTACTGCGTGGTCAGCCATCAGGATATGCCGACTCCTTTAAGAAATTCCATCCACAAGGAAAAACGTGAGTGGTGAGAATGAATCAATAAGTGAGCCAGTGTGCAAATTCCCAGTGTAAGTTTAAAAAACAATAATTAATGTACATTGCATTAATGAGCTAGTTTGATTGGTAATTTCATTAACTTTAACCCCTGGGCCCGTAAATTATGCATTTAAGCAGTAAATTCATAAGTAGGCGAATGAACAGTACTCCAAGGTTTGATGATATAAGGTGGGAGGAGCCTGGTGTGGAGTTCAGACGCCAGCACAGAGCTGTTCGGCCGAATGGCCTGTTACTGTTACTGATGAAACTTTCCAGTCCAATCCCGCATATTCTCAGAGCGAATGATTGCATCCACATCTGCTCCGATCTAGAAAGCCGGTCAGACCCCAAAGTGGAAAATGGAGATCTTGAAAAGTCAAAACAAAACACATTTCTCTCACATCTAACCACTGGTGTCATTGTCCCTGGAATTCTCCAGTTTTTTTGACATTTATTGTAAATTTTTTGCAGCTAAATATCCGCGGGAACCGTCCGACTCTGTCCTCCTGCCCCCGGCTGAAGATGTCTCCGCTCAGAGATTCATCTCCCTCAGCTGCTTAGTGAGAGGTTTCTCCCCCCGAGAGATCTTCGTCAAGTGGACCATCAATGACAAGCCGGTGAATCCGGGGAACTACAAGAACACCGAGGTGGTGGCGGAGAACGGCAATAACTCCTTCTTCATGTACAGCCTGTTATCCATTGCAGCGGAGGAGTGGGCCAGCGGCGCTTCTTACTCCTGTGTGGTGGGACATGAAGCCATTCCCTTGAAATTCATCAACAGAACGGTTGATAAATCCAGCGGTAAACCGAGTTTTGTGAACATTTCCCTTGCACTGATGGACACCGTTAATTCATGTCAATGAGAATCTATCACTTACTTTTCGAACTTTAGTAGAAATAATAAAGGATATTCCTCCAATTGTGAATTAAATACACAGCCACTTAATTAATTATTTTTTCCAGTTTTGCTAATGTTAGGCCTGTTTAGTTGACATTGGGAATTTACAGGTCTCAGACCCGAGTCTTGTGCAGTCAGTGCCCCCAGCTCAGATACACCCTGGGTTAGAGACAGAATAATGCTCATTTCATTACAGAATTTCGTAAAGTTACTTCACTAGCTTGCCCCTCGC
>JANJGN010000131.1:1305000-1389050 GCA_026770705.1 Isurus oxyrinchus
CGAAGGAAAAAAACACGTTTTCCAATAGGGGCAGGATGAGAAATGTAAAGTGACAGCAACTGTGGAGTTAGTAACAGACAGAGATTGTTGAGAGTCACTTATTCATTAATAGATATGCATTGAAAACTAAATTACTGAACAGATCAAAAGCTTGAGAAAGATACAATCGAATTAATATATATTAAAAAAATCAGTAAGACACCCTCAATTAATAAAAATGCAATTAAAATTTCTCGGTTATATCCCTGTAGATTCCACAGACCGCATCTGGATTGAAGACAATGAGGACGATAACGGGAACATCTGGACAACCGCTTCCACATTCATTGTCCTGTTCTTCCTGAGCATTTTCTACAGCACTGCCGTCACTCTGGTGAAGGTGAGAAGATTCAATCCAATAACACTACAATCTGACAGAAGCGGTTTGAAAACTTTCTAAATATTTGAACAATTAAAAACTATAACATAAATGCACCAGATCATTAACATCTGCTTCATTATTTTCTCCCTCTTTTACAGATTAAGTGATTGGTTGAATTTGGACCTCGTAGCTTTTCCTCAGCTGTTCATTAAGATCTCTGTATTCCAATTTAAAATATGTTCTCTTGGTGATCCCGAATCTGTAACTGAGCCTGTAACAGTATTTCCGTTTTCCTGTATGAAATGTGCGAGATGGTAATGGTTGTAATGTAACTGTAGCATCTAATTTCCCTGGAATTAGGATTTCAATTGTAATTAAGTAACTTTTCTCATTCCTTATTCACTATTACCCCTTCCCTTTCCGTTGAGCCGCTGTTTTCTTTTGCTGATCTATGTTCCAGTGGTACATACAGTTTACCAACTCAGAGCGCATATGGACTCAGAGCGCATGTGTTCTGTTGCCAACGGGACTTCAGGAATTATATTCACTTCTGTTAACTTTAAAATAAACTTTCCTGTAAAATATTCTCTGAAATTACTAATAAATTTGGAATGAAAAGTGAACTAACTGTGACTTTGCTGAATTCCTTTCTCCAAGGCCCATCGACACCGCTGCATTTTCCCTATTACACATTTCTCCCCATTTTACCATTCCTGTCGGGGTTCTGTTTACACCCATCGCCCCATCCGTGTAAGGAGACCTTTACCTCTGCCTGTTTCTGGCAATTGCCCGAGGTGGAATGATTGAACAGGGAGGGTCACCTGGTGATTTCACTCTGGACGGTCACAGTCACATGTCTGGCATTTCCAAACTGCAGGGTTCGGCTTCAAAGGAGGTTGATACACGACAGGAAATTGGAGCAGAAAACGCCCTTTTCAATGCCCCATCCAACACTCCCACGGTTGGTGCAGCCAGGGTCAGAAACAGGGTAAAGATCCCTCTGCATTGTTGGATGAAACACTTTGAAGGTGGGGATGCCACAAGCTAGATATATGACACATGCAGAATACGGAGCACAAACCAATGGGCGTATCCAGGGACTGAAGCGTGTCTGGCACTGATATATTATTAAGTACAACTCCTGCAAATTATTACAGAGCTTTAGGTCTCTTGGACATACCGGAGGGTGGGGGGGTGCGGGGGGGGACAAAACTGCGAAAATGCCTGAAGACGAGGTTCAACGTTATGCAGCAAGTAATCATAAACATGAGGCTTGTTCCCAGACCCTGGGGCCGATCGGATACTGAGACACTGGCTTCGCATTTTCTGTTAAATACACAAACAGACATAACCCGCATCACGCCCTGCCCCGCCCCTTTCTGTTAAGCACATACACGCTGCTTATTCCGGTAAAAACACACTGACTCTCCACTTCCACCTTTTCCGTTAAATCCATTAACCCTGTCATTCTCTCATCTGCTTTGTTAATGAACTGTATTCCTGATCAGCTCAGTCCTACTGATACCAATTTTCTGAACTCACTGAACATCACCCCAGGGATCCTCTCTCTTTGCTCCATTCCCTCTGATACCAATTTTCTGAACTCACTGAACATCACCCCAGGGGTAAACACAGAAAACGCTGGAAAGCTCGGCAGGTCTGATAGCAGCTCCACTGATCTCCACTTGCCTGGGTGAGAGCAGCTCCAACAACACACTTGAAGTTCGACACCATCCAGCACAAAATCGCTCAATTGTTGACAGCTCATCTACCAGCTTTAACATTCACTCCCTCCACCACCGCCGCACAGTAGCAGCAGTGTGTGCCATTTACTAGATGCACTGCAGGAACTCATCAAGGCTCCTTCGACAGCACCTTTCACACCCACGACCTCCACCATCTAGAAAGACAAGGGCAACAGATACATGGGAAAACCACCACCTGGAATTTCCTTCAAGGGCACTCACCATTTTGACTTGGAAATTTATCGCTGCTCCTTCGCTGTCGCTGGGTCAAAATTATGGATGTCCCTTCCTAACAACACCTGCACTGCATGGACTGTAGCTGTTCAAGAAGGCGGCTCACCATCACCCTCTCAAGGGCAATTAGGGATGGGCAGAAAAATGTTGGACTCACCAACGAAGCCCACGTCCCGTGAAATAATAATAAATAATTTTCTAACTGATCATTGGGAACAGAAAAGCCGATTCTTGCAAAGGAAATGGACAGCCTCATATCACTTTGTAAACAATGGAAAACAACCGAATAATTATCAATAAATAGTTGCAGTATTAAACTATCTGCAATTAAAATGCAGGAACACTTTGGGATTTAACAGGTTCACTGAGGGCGGAGATGGGCTGAAGGTTAATGTAGGGGAGTTATTCTTTATTCAGTTTTTTATTCAAAAAAGCGTTATTAGAAAATCAGAGATTTAAATGAATGGGCATTTTCCCAGAGACAGAGAGACAGAGGGAGAGAGAGGGAGAGTTCAATAAGTTTCACTGAGTTAGACTCTGTCTCAGGTAGAGAGATGACAGACATTAAGTAAGTGTGCTGACAAATATGCCTGTCTTAGCAAAGAAATGGTTAGTATCACATGAAATTCTAAACAAAAGCACAACAGAATGTGCTCCCAATCAATATTTACGATATTAGGTCATCTGTAGTTACAGGTTGAGTAAGAGAAAATAGAAAAAGCTGAAACATTCTGGTGAAGATAAATCTTTTAACTTTGCGGACTGATGCAGCATTATTTCTTTTCACACAGACACACACTAAAGGCGATATCTCATATGTAATTATGTTAGCTGTAATGAAAATTAATATGAAGAACTGCGCGGAACAACCAGTCAATAGGAAACTTCTAGTTTTAGGCCAAAGTCAGAGGCCCATTTCTAACTCGACATCCACCTTATTGAGACATAGACAAGTGAAATAACAACAAAGACAGAGTTTGGTGTGGTAATTACTGAGACAGGGCCTAGTGCAATTTAAGCGAAGACATTACAAGCGCAGTAACAATTGAGACAGCATCTAATGTTACTTAAGCAAAGACGTGACCAAGTGCACGAATAACAGGGACGGGGACAAGTGTTATATTAACATAGACAGGGTCTACTGCTATAATAGCGGAGATGGGAATACAGGGCCTGGATCAATTTCAAGTGAAATAGGGCAGTTATTACAGGCACAGGGCCTAGAGTAATTGCTTCCTAGAGAGAGTCTAAGTCATAATAACGGAGACTGCCGCCAGTGTAAGAGAGACAGATATGATCTCGTGGAGTAAAATCAAGGAAAGGGAGAGTGGAATAGAAGCAGAGACAGAGGTACAAAGACAAAGCCTCTGCAAAGACAGGATTCATTTAAATTGAAAAGACAGACAAGGTCGTGTGTGATACAGGCTGATACAGAATCTAGTGTAACTTGTTCTGAAATGGTCTAGCAGAATATAAATGCAGACATGATTGAGTGTGTTATAAGCAGGGCTGCGATTAGTGGAACTTAAGTGAGGCAGTGCAGAGTGTAGTAATAATTGAGACAGCACCTTGTGTAATTCGAACCTGCCTAGTGTAGCAATAACACAGACCAGATCTAGTAGACGAAAACCGATACACAGTCTAGTGGAGCTTCACAAAATCCAGCGCTCTTTGTAATATAATCTGATGCAGTGTCTGGTGAATTAAATACCGGAAAAGGTACGAGATTAATAAAAACAGAGACCTGGACAAGTAAGGCAATAAGCGAGTAATGGTATAGGACAATAACAATAGAAACAGGGAATTGTGTGATATGAATAGAGGAATGTATTGGTGCAGCATTACCTGAGATAGAGTCCAATTTGATAGACACGTGGCAGGTTCTACTGGAGTAATAGCTGAGACAGAGTCTTGTTAAATGCAAATAAAAACATGTTCTAGTTTTCTATAACCAGACACAAGCTCTAGTGCAGTGCCAACTGGGGCATGGCTTATTGTAACTTTAGCCGAAACCTGCTTCAGTGCAGTCATGACTGAGATAGTGCCAATTGTATTGTGGCCCTCGTTCAGTGCATACACAACTGTGAATGAGCCAATTACAGAGACAACTGAGAGATGATCTTCTCTAATATGATCAGAGACCTGTCCTAGTGTAATAGAAACAGAGACGGCGTCTAATTTAATATGAACAGAGACAGTGCCAAATGCAGTAATAATTGAGACCGCCTGTGATGTGAGCATTCACGGTTACACTGCCATCAATTGGTCAATCTTTGCTATTACAGGTGTTGCGAAAATGTCGATTACATTTACTGTTTCTGAGATCAATGGTTAAAATCAGAAATAATGGAAAACGTAGTCGGCAGGATTTGAACCTGCGCGGGGTAACCCCAATGGATTTCAAATCCAACGCCTTAACCACTCAGCCACGACTACAGACCTGGACAGGGAAATATATATATGTCTTATATGAAATCATAGAATACTTACAGCAGAGAAAAAACGTCTTCTTCCCACCCTGTCACTGCAACAACCCAGCCTTTCCCCCGTAACCCTGCAATTCATACTGTCCCTCCTCGTTCTCCCTCCCAAACTGGGAATGAAAGAGAGAGAATGAAAGAGGAAGAGAAGTGATGGGTTTTCTAGATCTCAGGGAAAAGAGACTTCAGGAACAGTTCGTGGTGACAGTTCACACAGCAACAAGAAAACAGCATTCCCTGAGGAGGGCCAGGAGTGGGAGCGTGTATAGTTCAAACACAGAAGACTTGTTCAGCCAATAACAGCATCGAGTGTGTTAGACATATACATGAAGTGAACAGTGAGTTGAAATAGTGCCACAAGCTGCAGATGTGCAACTTTCAATTTCCAAGACCCACCATCTTCATCAATGCGCCTCCTCTGAAACTTTCAAGGTAAATGTTGATCCTTTATAAGGTGCCGTTCCCAGAACGAGACAGAGTCCTCCAGGTGTGACCTAACCAGGGCTTTGTATAGCTGCAGCAAACATTTCCCTCTTTCCTATAACAGCCTCTGTAACAGGTTGTACAGAGAGGGGGATTAGAATGTATCGATTGAATAAGAAATATAAGGAGATGCTTCATCAGACTAAAATTCATTTTCAAAGTCCATTTGAAATGAACTTAATTTTTTTGAAAGCTGTGTAAGAATCCCCAACCTACCTCTTCATGTCACTGGGCCAGGGAAACTTCGTTAATTTTCATACACTGAGCATGGACACGGCAGCAGGTCCTGCACCTCTTTCAATATTGTTTTTCTTAACTCAGAGTTTTCGAAAGGGAATTGGCCAATGACTTGAAAGGGAGAAAAACGTTCAGGATGATGGAGAAAGAGAAGGAAATTGAAACTAATTAGAAAAAAACATTGTAAAAATCTGATAATGATATGATGGTTTAAGTGGTCTCCTCGTGCACTATGCCATTTTATGATGACATCATCAGATTAATTTGATGACAACATTTCTAAATGTGCCACCCGAATTCCATTTCTGTAAAACAAAGACGCAAAGTGCGGCTGCAGGACCTCACAGTTTAACATAGTGTGCAGGTGCCTCTGGCTTTGTCAGGTATTGTTCTGTAGGGGAGTGGTTATCACATGTGCATGGAATCACCAAGCCTCCTTAGACAGAACCTTCCAATCCCACGACAATTACCATCTAGAAAAACAAGGGCAGCAGATCGATGGGAACACGACCACCTGGAATTTCTCCTGCAAGGCACTCACCCTCTTGACTCGGAAATATGTCGCTGTTGCTGGGTCAAAATCCTGGAACTCCCTTCCTAACAGCACTCTGGGTGTACCTACACCTCAAGGACTGCTGCGTTTCAAGAAGGCAGCTCAGCAGCACCTTCTCAAGGGACAATGGGATGGGCAATAAATGCTGGCCCAGCCAGCGAAGCCCACATCCCGAGAATGTATTACATACTGTCTGCAGAATTAATCATAAATCTTCTTCTCATCCGTGTCACTCAAGTTATTTCAGTTGCAAACATTCACTAAATTTGGAGTCTGAAACGGAACAGTCATTGGCCAATTTGGTGACACCGTTGTTTTCTGGGTCTTTGTCTCTCCTTAGGCCTCTATCACTCTCGGTGTAAATGTCTGTGTGTGTTTCTCTCTGTGTGTCAATGTGGTTGAGTCCCCCGAGGAGTTGAATACATTTTTTCCCATCACAAACTTTTTACACATTAGTTGTGCAGCTTTACATTACAATGTAACAGAGAAAAGTATCAAGATGAAAGAGCAATTTGCAACGTTCTCCCATCCCAAACCATCACCTCTGTGTTTGCTCTTGATCTGTTGCACTGATGCAATTCCGAGCTCTGATACCATCTCTTGCTCCATTCATTCTGGTAGAGGTGATATGCAGGATTTCTGCGTTTTTTATGACTTAAGATCATCGTAGCATTCACCCTAGGTTATCAAATTCATTGCTTCCTAACAAGGAACCGAGCCCACACACTGACTATGAAAGCGCAGAATCATAGTTACTGAGCCACCAGGGAAGGTGCTCACAAGCCTCATAACCTGGGTAAGCCATGATACCTGTGCCTTTTATTTTCATTTCAGACCTCTTTCATTACAGACACGTTTCTCCCTCAAATTGACACGTTTATATAAAACACAAACAACATCCATGACCCTGAAATTAAGCGTTTTATATTCTATTGACTGAGTTAGCCGGGATGGGGGAAGGAATCCTTCATATCCCAACAGATATGGCGACAGGCGTGTTTTTTTTTCCACCTGGAGTCTCAGCTTGTTCTGAATCTTAAACTGTAGAAGGGAGTCGACCTACAAAAGCCCCAAGGTTGCAATGCATTCCTCTCAATCTCAATAACATCATTCCCATCTTCCACTTCTTAGTTGCACCTCCTTCTATAAATGTCAATCTTTCATCTTTCATCCTGATACTTTTCTCTAACATTTTAACATGAAGTTGCACAACTAATTTAAATGAAGTTAGTGATGGTAAAAAAGTGCTCACCCCTCGGGGAACTGACTCACATTGACACACACAGAGGAACAGACACAAACATATGCACCGAGAGTGACAGAGGGAAAGGGTTTGTCTCTAAGGAGAGGCAAATATCCAGAAAGCAAGCATGAAGCCAAGTTTTATTCCAGTTCCAAGTTTCGTGAGTGTTTTCGTGAATGAACAGAAATAGAAAAGCCCCCAAGGGTTTGGATAGATTTTATTCAATTTAACCTATAATTAACTCTATAGACACAGTTAAAAATCGGAATAATGAGAAGCGGGGATTCCTAATGGACTTGGGCTCCATCGCCTAAACCAATCGACCACGACAACTGGCTATGTGCACTGGTTAATGTCAATGGTATAAAATCCTAAATATCTACAGCAGAGGAGAATGTCATTCAGCCCATCGTGTCCATGCTGGCTGATGGCAAAAGGAATTCAACTAATTTGATAACCCCGCATTTTCTCTACTGCAATTCAAATTGATATTGTCTCTCCTCCCTCTTCCTGTTAAAATGATGCATGACAGGCATCTATTTTGACAGTGAGCTGGCACCTTTTGCCTCATTCGCGTTTGTAGTTGCATGTTAAGTGAATGTAATATCTCTCAGTCACATTACATTTCCGATTCACCATTTCACAGGATAAACCCTCAGCAAAGTGAGAAACTCTTTCAGCTGGCAGCGGGTGATTGGAGAGTGGGGGGCCGGAATATTGCTACTTTTCTGCTTTTCCCTGTCTCACTCACTGTGGAGCCGACGAAGGGAGAATCATTGACGAGTTTGTTTGAATCCAATAATTTCACAGGTGTCTTATGAGTTAGGTGTAATTACATAGTTGTTTATTGTTTTTTATTGTGTTTCAAATGAACATTGAAAACAAGAACATCGGTGTGGGAACACACTGGTTAAGGGTAAAGTTTGCGGGATAATTCCTTGCAGCTCAAGTAGCCAATGAGAGCCTGGAACTGTGTGACAATGAAAGCTGATAGGGAGAAAAAAGTGAAATTTCGTCCCTGTGTGCTTTCGAACCACCAACCTTTCAGTAAATAATCGAACGTGCTAAACGTTTGTGCCACAGACACTGACGAAAGGCTGAGCTGCCAGCTTTCCTAACCCAGGGTGTCAGCGAGTTTAAGCTTCAGTTTGCTGCTACCGGGATGACAATTATTCTCTTCATTTTTACTCTTCCAAAATAGAGGGAGGGATATTCACTGTGGATTCATGGAAACAGGCTGATTCCACCCACTGCAGACACATCCATGTCACCGGGAATCAGCTCTCCGACAACAGGTGCTGTCTCCCTTCGAGCCTTTCGGTGGCTTGATTGTTACCAAGTATTCTGATTGTCCTGAAGCCGATGTTAGGTGTGAATTCCTGATGTGCAGTAACGAGAATCATTTCAATCTCTCAGGTCAGATAACTTCACTGATAACATCAGAGTTAATGTTCCAGCGTCTTAAAGAAGGGAAAGGTGCCTTTAATGTCTCTGGTGAGTCGAACAGATCACCCTTCATTGCTCCTCGGATTCTGGTTCCCAAAGAGTTTCTAAAGATTCACAAAGCTGGAGACTGGGTTTTTTGTTTTGGTTCCTTCTCCATTTTCCCACCTGCCAGCTGACAATATTTTCCAAATATTGAGAAGACAGCTACGTGGCCCCGAGACCGCAATTAGATCAGCCATGATCTTACTGAATGGCAGAGCAGGGTCAAAGGGCTGAATGGCCTCCTCCTGATCCTCATTCCTCACTTTCCTGTGACACAGCCCGGATCAACTCTTGACTTTAGCAAACTGCCTTCGGAAATAATGGTCAGTTAAATGAAATAAAAACCATCCAACTATTTCCATGTTTCTTATTTCCGTTCATCTGCAAACATTCACTAAATTTTCAGTCTGAAATGGGACAATAATTGGCCAAGTTGGTGGCATCCTTGTTTTCTGGGTGTTCGTCACTCTTGGTATAAAGGTCTGTGTGTGTCAAAGAGGTTCAGTTCCCCGAGGGGTTGAACACATTTTCACCATCACAAACTTTAGTCATATTGGTTGCGCAGTTTCATACTAAAATGTTACAGAGACAATATCAAGATGAAAGATTGAAGAGAGGTTTGCAATGTTTGGAAGGAGGTGCAGCTAAGAAGTGGAAGATGTCAATGATGTTATTGATGACTGAGAGGAATGTATTGCAACCTTGGGGCTTTTGGAGGTCGATCACCATTGAAATTCAGAACAAGCTGAGGCTTGAGGTCGAAAACAGCAGTGATCTCCAAGGATGTTGGGATGTGCAATACTTTGCTCTTCTTACATGCCTGGCGAGTTCAGTCGACAGCGGCTGAGGCTCTTAATGCCAGGTTATTGGGTTTGCGACCTGTGATCAGTGAAATTCCTTTTTTAATCTTTGCTGCTTTCGTGGGTGATCCCCAGGTCTCCATTCCTCCGGCAGTGTCACCGCTCAAACCGAATCTTTCTCCATCCTGCTTTGTTAATATCACAGCCGCTGGCTTCTGAGTGAAAACTGCTCTCTGCATCATTGAAAGTCGGAGTATTTAATTCAGAACATTTGGTGCTTTCACCACCGCAGCCTAGGTTTAATTCCCGTGCAGAAAAATCCTTTTCCTTTCCGTTGTGTGAACTGTCACAATGAACAGGAATTCCTTATTGAATGAAATTAGATCTGGCAGCGTCTGTGGAGTGAGAAAGATTTAATCTTCCAGCTGGATGAACCTTCATCAGAGCTGGAAAAGTCTGAGATGTGACAGTTGGAAAACAAATCCAGAGGCGGAAGGAGGGGAGTGAAAGGACAAAAGGGAAGGACTGTGATAGGTTACAAGGCATGAGAGAGAAACTGACTAAAGGAATGATGGTGCAAAATGTTGGTGGGAATGGGACAGATTTTTCTTCCTGGTGTTCAAACTGGGACGAATATCACTGATCAACCAATCACAACTGCTTTTTCAAGCAGCACGCCGGGCCGAATGGCCTCTTTCTGCGCTGTCACTTTCTATAATTGTTTCATTTCCATCCCCACTGCTGCTGCCTTCACAGTCATTCCATCATCTTACAACCCTTTCCAGCAAAATACACCTTCTTCCCTTGTGTTCAGCTCCTTTAAGATCATGGGACTGAGTAAATTCAGTGGGAAATTTCCTTCTCATTTAGCACGAGATTTGGAAACAGATCTGGGAAATATTCGTGTCAGTGCAAACAATAAAATCTCCCCTAACACCTCTACTTTTTCCCATGCACCCCCATCTCTATGGTCACTGCTTTTCAGCCTATCACAGCCCTTCTCTGATTTCCTACCTTCACCTCTGTATTTGTTCGCGACCTGTTACACGGGTGACATTTCCGGCTCTGATGCAAAACTCCAGCTCTCACTCCACTGATTCAGGCGGAGCTGATAAGTGTTTTCAGTTTTCAATCAGGAAGTAATGCACATTTATTTTGATCATTCGCATGACATTTATAAGCGCCGAATCCTAACCACTGGACTCCCAGGCTTGCAACTTCACAGCCCGGCTTATCCATGCGACTTGTGCATTTTATTTTCATTTCACATCTTTCACCAGAGGCACTTTTCTCCCACAAAATGACGCGTTTATGTAGAACACAGACGACTTCTTCAGCCAATGACAACAGCGATTGCTGTTAGCTGGAGCAGCATTCATTGTCTCACAGTCCCGCGTTGTCATTGGGTCCTTAAGTCACAAAAAAGGGCAGAAATCGCCAACTCTCCTGTTACCAGGCGAGTTCCAAGAGATATGTTTTTATTGAATATTCTCCACTCACTCGCTGCCAGTTGAAGGATATCCTCACTATGCTGAGTGAAAAGACGAAGAGTAAGTGCAATACAGATGTGAGATTCTGCATTCAGCTGATATTCAACAACAAGCAGGAGCGAAGCAACTTTCCCTCTCCCATAATTGAACAAGTTTCAATAATGTTTCTGCCCGGTTTTAAACCGGGGACCTTTCGTGTGTAAGGTGAATGCGACAACCACTACACTACAGAAACTTCACACACCATGAGTCAAGTGCACCTGACTACAATGCAGTTCTGCAGCAGCACTTTGGGACCATGTTTTGAAGAAATGGAATTCTGCTGTTCTCATCAGGAATGCTGGAGACAGACTGATCAACAATGTCATCATCAAATGGCACAGCGTGTCGGAGAGTCATTAGATCATGGCAGCTTATTCTTTAAAGAGCCATCAATTAGTCCCAATATTGTTGTCTCTTTCCATAAGCCTCAATTTCTCTATTTCAAGTAACTGTCTAATTCACTTTTGAAGAAGGAGTTTCTGCAGAATCCATGCAGTTTCCCTGACCCAGTCACTTGGAGATTTGGACTTGGGTTCCTTCCAGTCCCTCGAGGAGTTGATCCTAATTCCAGCGCTGCCGCAGTTTGAGTCACATTCCCACTTTTGGGCACTTTAGGAATTCCCTTTCGGAGAACAAGAGGGGACTCTAGTTTAATACAGGGCGGGTTGTGGTCCTTTATTTTGTTTGGAAAAGCACGGAGAGGCAATACAAATATAAATTGTTGTGGGGGTAAAGGTGGGTGTGTGGAATCGGTAGAGCTGCTCTTCCAGAGAGCCAGCACAGACACGATGGGCCGATTGACTTATTTTGCAGCCATCTCTGATTTAATAAGAACACATTGGAGCTCGCGAGCAGCTGTTAGTCGAGCTGAATGTTTAAGGTGATGGATTTGAAATCCATTGGTGTCTCCCTCTGTAGGATTGAATCCTGCTGACTACAGTTCCCATTATTCCTCATTTTAACCAGGTGCCGCCAACTTCATCCCTGCAGCTCCTGTGAAACTGACAAGGTGACACACGTCAGAAATTCATCTCTGAAAGTAACTGACACATATCAAATTCTGCTGCTTTCATGTCGCATCTTTTAACTTCCTGTTCTCCATCACAGACATTTCCACGTCTATCAAATGTCTGGGACTTAACATCTACCTCAGTCTATTGAATATGGTCGACTTTCCCGTGCAGTCCTGTTAGCTAGTGACTCCATAGCTCAGTGTTTGGATCACTGCCCTTGTAAACCAGGGTTTGTGAGTTTAACCTTCGCTAGAGCCCATCATTAACCTTTAGCTGAGAATAAGAAGTTATGTGGAAAGCTGAAAAACCGCAGAACAATATATAAGAAGAAAAAGCAAAGTACTGTGGTGAAGCATTTTGGCTTTTAAGTTAAAGTACTGTGGATGCTGGAAATCTGAAGTAAAAAATCAGCATCTGACAGCAACTGTGGAGAGAGAAACAGAGTCAACGAGTCGAGTCCGTGTGATCTTCTTCAGAGCTAAAGAGAAGCAGAATTGTTCATTGTTTTTATACTGTTTACGAGCGGGTGGGGTGGAGCAGGTGGGGAAGTCAGGAGGAATGACAAAGATATTATGGGCAAAACACAAAGGGAGTGCTAATGGTAGCGGTAAGGGCTAAAAATGGTGCTGATAGTTGCAAAAAGGTATGGAAGCAGAATGTATGAAAAGCAGAACAAGAATCAGCACTCTGTGAAAGAACAACATAGAGCAATGACAGATGGCCCTTTAGGGGCCTCTCTCCTCACCTTTCAAGGGCCCAAACACTCCTTTCAGGTGAAGCAGCGATTCATTTGAACCACCAATTTGATCCATTGCATTCACTGCTCCCAATGCGGTCTCCCCTACATTGCAGAGACCAAACGCAGACTGGGTGACCACTTTGTGTAACATCTTCAGTCTGTCAGCAAGCATGACCCAGACTCCCTGTCATTTGCCATTTCAACACTCCACCCAGCTCTCATGCCCATATGTCTATCATTGGCTTGCTGCATTGTTCCAGTGAAGCTCAACGCAAAATGGAGGAACAACATCTCATCTTCCGATTAGGCACTTTACAGCCTTCCGCACGTAACATTGAGTTCAATAGCTTTAGATCATGAACTCTCTCCTCCATTTTCACCCTTTTCAAAATCTCTTTATAAAAAAGTATTTTAGTAACATATTTTTCATTCATTTATTCATTATTTCACCCCTTTTATTATCCCCTTTTCTATCGTTTTTCCCAAACTATCTCCCCCACCCATATTCCACCCCCAAACGGGCCATCTGTTACTAGTTCCATGTTGTTTTTTCACAGAGCGCTGACCCTTGTTCTGCTATTCACACATCCTGCTTTCTTACCTTTATGTCACTATCAGCACCTTCTTCAGCCCTTAGCACTACCATTAACATTTCCTTTGTCTTGTGTCCAGCGCATCTTTGTCAGTCCCTCCTTCACCCCCACGTATCGCTGACATTCTATCCAGAATCACGTGCTCTACCCGTCTCGCCCCGCCCCCTCCCCACCTCACTTACACAGTATAAATTCCACCACTTTCTACTTCCCTTCATCTCTGAAGAAGAGTCATACGGACTCGAAACGTGGACAGTGTTTCCCTCACCACCAGGTCTGTGATAAAACTCAAAACTGTTGAGTTGTCCAGGAATTTCTGTTTTTATAATATACAAGAAGTTATTGGACAACAAGATGTAAGACAGAGAAAAATGTAACAAAGACTGAAGTAAGTCAGTCAGTCGTAGTAATTTTTCAAATGAAACAAAGCAGAACACGTTTGAAAAGGTGAGAAAGCTGTGCTGATGTTCAAAGAGATTCAGCTGCACTTGTGCAAAGAATGCCAAAAGTTACATCAGTCCCTACAGCACTACTGATCAGCGTGTTCGACTAACTGAAGGTTTGGTGGTTCTCAGGGACGAAGCTTCCAATGTTTTTTCCTTCCATCAACATTCATTGTCGCACAGATTTGGGTTGTCAACGGCAGCAAGAAATTTTTCCACAAATAATTCCAGTTCTACTGCTCTGCAGTGAGTTTTGAACCAGAGAATCTTCCCGATGTATAGCATATGTGATAACCGTTGGACTACAAAAACTACACACAGCTCCTTGCAGAACGACCTAGAATATTAAACTGTGCAGTGTTATTGCAGTTCCGAACCTTGTTTTGTGGAAGTACAATTCAGCTGAGAAACTGAGTCATGCGGCAGAGAAATTGATCTAACATTAGAATCATCAGATGACACAGAACATCAGCAGCTCATTTAACACCTCACACATGCACAAACGGCTTTACAACAAATCCGGCCCCATCTTTCTCTTTTTTCCGATCCATGCACTTTTCAGAATATTATTTAAAACCTGGAGAAGTATAAATGTCATATGGTTTTAAGATGATGTATCCAGTTACTATTTAGCAACAAAAAGGAACGATGCAACCTTTCCTCACACTCAATTCTGTTAATGCTTCTACCCCATTTTGAAAGGGGAAACATTCCGTGTGTGAGAGACCATGATCCCTATTGCCCTACACAAACCTTGCAATGTGACGGGGAAACTTTCAGTGTGTGAGAGACCGTGATCCCTATTACCCTACACAAGCCCTGCAATGTGAAGAGCCCAATTTAACACACAGAAGACAGACAGTCGGGATTATTCAGATTGGAAAGACGTAACTGGTGGAATGCCACAAGGATCAGTCTCAGGGACTCAATTATTTACTATCTATGCTAATGACATGGAGGAGAGGACAGAGTGTAATGTATCCAAATTTTCTGACGATATAAAAATAGGTGGGAGGTCAGGTTGTGATGAGGACTTGAAGAATCTTTAAGGAGATATAGATAAGTTGAGTCAGTGAGCAACAGTTGGCAGATGGAGTTTAATGTAGGAAAGTTTGAGATCATACACATTGGTAGGAAGAATCAAAAGGCAGAATATTATTTAAATGAAGTGAGACTCCAAAAAAGTGCAGCACAGAGGGATCTGAGTGTTCCTATGCATGCAACACAAAAACTTGGCATTCAGGTGCGGCAAGTCATTAAAAAGGCAAAGGGAATTTTGGCCTGTTTTGCTCGTGCTTGGAGTTTAAAAATCGGGAAGTCTTGTTACATCAGTAAAGGGTGTTGGTGAGGGCGCACCTGGAGTTCTCTGTACAGTTTTGGTCCCCATATTTAAGGAAGAATACACTGGCATTCTGGGCAGTTCAAAAGAGATGCACTAGGCTGATTCCTGGGATGAAGGAGTTGACTAATCAAGAACTGTGAAGCAAGTGAAGACTTTATTCATTAGATTTTAGAATACTGAGGGTTGATCTTATTAAAACGTGCAAGATTCTGAGGAGGTTGACAGGGTAGACAGAAAAGATGTTTCCAATAATGGGGGTACCTCCAGCGAGGGGACATAGTTACTGAATCGGAGGGCACTCATTTAAACCTGAGGTGCAAAGGAATTTCTTCTCCCAGAGGGTAGGGCCTGTTTGGAATTCTCTACCCAAGAGCGGTGTGGAGGGTAGCTCACTGAGAGTATTTAAAGGAGAGTAGATAGATTTTTGAAATATCGGGGATTGAGGGCTATGAGGAGCTGGCAAGAAAGATGAGTTGAGGCCTGGGGCAGAGGAACCATGATCCTATTCAATAGTGGGGTAGGCTAGAGGGGCCGAATGGCCGACTCCTGCTCCTATTTCTAATGTCCTTATGTTCTTATGAAACGTGTCTCTGGTGAAAGAGGTCTGAAGCAAAAATAAAAGGCAAAGGTAGCATAGATAAGGCACGTTGTGAGGCTTGTGAGCAGCTTTCCTGGTGGCCTAGTGTTCAGGATTCAGCACTTTCACTGCTGTGTTTCAGGTTTGATTCCTGGTCCGGGAATTAAGACTTATTGACTTCGTGCAAACTGTTAAAATGAGTCTGACTTATCAGTGGAGTGAGAGCTGGAGTTCTGCTTCACAGCTGGAAATGTCACCCGTGCAACAGGTCGAGAACAAATATAGAGGTGAAGATAGGGAATAAGAGAAGGTCTGTGATAGCTTGCAAAACACTAACCAGAGAGATGTTTGTGCAAGGCAAAATATAGCGGGAATAAGGAAGGCTTTACTGTTTACACCGACACAAATACCTCCCAGATCTGGTTCCAAATCCGTGAGAAGTGAGAAGAAAGCTTCTCCCTGAATCTTCCACTTTTTAGCTGCACCTCCTTCCAAACATTGCAAACTGCTCCCCCACAACTTCCATCCTAATATTTTTCTCTGTGAAATTTGAAACTAATGTGAATAAACTTTGTGATGGTAAGCATATGTTAATCCCTGCGGGGAACTGAACCACATTGACACACTCAGAGGGACACACACAGACATATACACCGAGAGTAACAGAGGGCAAGGGACTTTCTCTAAGGAGAGACAAACACCCAGAAATGAAGCCTGACACCAACCTGGTTCTGTTTTTGTTCCAATTCTCGCTGCAACTTTTGTGAATGCTTGCAGGCAAATAGACATTAGAGAACGCTAAAGGTTTCAGATGTTTTTTATTCAACTTCTACAAACAATTAATTGTGCAGGTACACTGTAAAATTCAGGATTGATAAGAAGCGTAATTGACAAGATTCCAGCCGACCTGTGGAGATCCCAATGCATTCAAAACCCGATGCCTTAAACAATCAGTCACGAATCCAAGCCCCAGATTTGCATGGATGACATTTGTATAAAATCATAGGCGGCTATATCAGACGGTCAGTCAGCATGTCGTTCACATGTCGTCTGTGCCTGAGCAGCTCAGCGACTGTAATTCCACACACTGCCTTTTTACTACAGCAACTCATATTTATATTGTCTCTCCTCGTTACTACTCGTTTACTATCAAAGTAAAACACCACACGCTACACTGGATTTAAGATGAGTTGGCATTTGTTGGTTCAAAGTGGACAGCTGCAGATCCTAAAAGGCAGATATCTTAAACGTTTAACAGCAATGAGATTCGAACCCAAGCTTTCCATTGAAACCAGAGCCTTAATCCAGCACCTTAGACTGCTGCTTTGCCAATGGAATAGCGAAAGAGTAAAGGAGCAGGAATAGGTTATTGGAAAACTCGAACGAGCTCCGCCAGTTAATCAGATCATCCTGCACTTTGTAACATACAGAAATCATCTCTACTGCTAACTTCCTTTTTCAATGTTTCATTCTTTCTATGTTTCAAATGATGTTTCTTTTTTCCTGTGTGACTGTGCGTGAAATGTTGGTAAAAGGTAATGAAATTGTAAATATTGACTGAGAAAAATAAGGAGATGATTGGTCAGGATAATAATTCGATTTGACACCAACTATTTTTAAAATTTTGAAAACTGTTAGAAGTGTCAAAAGCCAACTCTTCATGTCATTGGGTCAGGGAAGCGTTGTTAATGTTCACACAATGAGCATGGGCACTGCACAAGTTCCTGCAACTCTTTCAAAATGGTTTTTCGTAACTCGGAATTTTCTATAGGGAATTGGACAAAGACTTGAAGGGAGAAAAAAAGGTTATGGAAGGAGGCAAAGAAATTGAGACTAACTAGAAATCTCTTTGCACAAAACTGACAGAGATATGATATTCCAAAAGGCCTCTTACTGTGCAGTGCCATTTGATGATGACATTGTTGATCAGTCTGTCTCCAGCATTCCTAATGAGAACAGCCGAATTCCATTTCTTCAAAACAAAGACCCAAAGTGCTGCTGCATGACGTCACCGCTTTACATTTTAGTGAAGCCCATTGGGCCTTTGTGTTGTTTCCTGTTTCTGTGGTGCAGCGATTTTCATGCTTACCAAACACGTGGAACGGTCTCTGGTTCAAAACTGGGCAGAGCCATTATCAAAATCTGTGGGTTCACGTTGCAGCCACGTGACCTGGTCAGTGTTTATCCTTCAACCAATAGCACATGGTCTGTTCATTGTGACGTCCCTGGTTTTGGCTCTTTCCTGAGCGGTGATTGGCTGCCGTGTTCCCTGCATTACATCAATGACTCCACTTAAATAAAAGCAAAATTGCAGAAACCTGGAAAGGGAAACAGAAAATGCAGGAAAAACTCAACAGGTCTGAGAGCATCTGTGGAGAGAGAAACCTGCTGAGTTTTCCAACATTTTCTGGTTTTATTTCAAAAGTACTTCATTGGCTGGAAAGTGCTTTGAGACATCCACCGGTCGGGAATAGCGCTATTAAAATGCAAGTCTGTCCTTCTTTAATTATCTTAACTCCCAGTCCACTGGTTACTGACCCCTGTCAGTGGAAACAGCCCCTCACTATCTGCTCCATCAAACCTGTTGTCCCCACCCCCGTCATTTTCAACATCTCCGTGAAATCTCCGTTGAACCTTCTTTGCTCCATAGAGGACAATCCCGGTCTCCATAAACTCTCCAAAAAACTTAATTTCCTCATCTCTGGACATGATGCAAGGCGGAGGACTGAGACGAGATTTTGGAAAATATTCTCAGTTGGCAGGTGGGAAAATGGAGAAGGAACCAAACCAGAAAACCTAGTCGCCATCTTTCTGAATCTTTAAAAACTCTGGGAACCGGAATCAGGGGAGAATGAAGGATGAACTGTCCGACAGACCAGAGACAGTCAAGGCACCTTTCCCTTCTTTAAGACGCTGGAACATAGACTCTGATGTTATCAGTGAAATTTACTGATCTGAGACTTTGAAAGGTTTCTCGTTACTGCACTTCAGGAATTCAAACCTAATATCGGTTTCAGGACAATCAGAATACTTAGTAACAGTCAAGGCACCGAAAGGCTCGTCGGGAGACGGCTCCGCTTGTAGGAGAGCTGGTTCCCAGTAATGGATGTGTCTGCAGTGGGTAGGATCAGACTGTTTCCATATATCCACAATGAATGTCCCAACCTTTATTTTGGAAGAGTAAAACTGATAGACAGCACTTGTCATTCCGTTCGCTGCAATCTGAAGCTTTAACTCGCTGACACGGTAACTATGCTTGTGTGGGTCTCTGTGGCGCAATCGGTTAGCGCGTTCGGCTGTTAACCGAAAGGTTGGTGGTTCGAGACCACCCAGGGACGAAGCTGTTGCTGTCTTCACACCATAACCCTTTATTATCACACAGTTCCTGGTTGTCATTTGGTCCTTGAGCTGAATGTCAAGACTCCAGAAATGGTGCCGCCTCCACTGTTATCCAGTGAGTTTCCAGTTAAGCGGCTTTTTATCGAATATTCCTTTCAAATGTAATGGGAAAACAATTAGGCATACCTTGTACCGATATCCAACACAATGGGAATCTATGAAGTTATTGGATTCAAACAAACCCTCTTCCTCATTTCCACAGTGAATGAGACAGGGAAAAGCGGAAAAGCAGCAAAGCAGCAATATTCCGGCCCCGCACTCTCCAATCACCCGCTGCCAGCAGAAAGCAGCGACTGCAGCTTCATTCAGCGGGTTACTGCCCATCCCTGGGACACAAGCTTCTCCAACCCAGGCCAATCCCCCCAATACACCGAGCACAGGCTCAGGAAAAGGCAGGTAGATTATCCTGGTCACTAAACCTCTGAGCAGCATTTGCAGAATTCCCGAGTGAGTGAATTACAAATAAAAGTCACGTGAACTTTCTAATCTTTTCAATGCAAAATTCCTTCATTTATTGAAAAGCTGACTGTTCTGAATCTGAAAATGAGCACCATGGGATTTGAGTTACCGAGTGATTTGTTTTCCATTGTTTGTCCATCAGTTTGCATCTCAATTTGTGTTGGATGTTGATGCCAATAATTTCAAAATGAGGACACAAAGCAGGTAAATATTAAATGCAGGAGAAAATCCTGAGGAAAATCGAACACAGTATTTGGAAGGAGGTGCAGCTAAGAAGGGGAAGATGTGAATGATGTTATTGATGATTGAGAGGAATGCATTGTAACTTTGGGGCATTTGTCGGCCGATTGCATTCCACACTTTAAAATTCCGACCAAGCTGAGGTATCAGGTGGAAAGCAACAAAACCATCCATGTATGTTGGGATAGGAAACAGCTTCACACATTCCCGGCTATCTTAGTCGGTAGATCATGTGACCCTTAATCTCGGGATCGAGCCCCAAGCTGGGTGCTGTTTAAAAATCTGAATAACTGTCATACAGACTAGGAACATTGACCCTGTTTCTGCTTCCAGCTGCTGATCTTTTCCAGCATTTTCTGTTTTTGTTTCAGGTTTCCATCATTTGCAGTAATTTGCTTTTATCTTTTTACTTTTACATCTTACTGCTTAAAAAAACACTAACTAATCACTGCGGCTCCTGTGAAACTTACAAGACAGACATTTACCACTGAAAACAACTGACACACATCAAATTGAAAGTAATTTCATTTCGCATGTCTTTCTGCTTCTGTCCCTGCCTCGCCTCCAGCTCCCTCTGCCCGTCCAGTTCCCATGTCAATGAACCACTTGATGCAGTCACCGTCTGTTCGTGGGAATGGGTAAAACTCGTGGGTAAAGAGACACCTGGATCTCATTTTCCTGATTCTCCCAGATACTGATTACATGAAGGTGCACAGTGCCGATTATCCACAGTCACTCCCCTCCGAGTTGTTCAGCTTTGAAATTGATTTTCACATTGGATTTCAATGTGAAGAAAGCAGAACTGTGATCAGCTTATATTTGTTCAGCGGGTGTACTGCAAGAAGGTGCATAACAGGCTGATGATAAGTACTCTTTGGACGCAGTGAGCTCCAGTGAAGGATTGGCAACATTAATGTGTCGCTCATTTGGTCTCGTGACTCATATCGTGCTGGAAATGATAAAACTCGCTGAATTTGCTCCGTGCTTTGGTTTCAAAAGAGGCGAATACAAGGTAAGAAAGTACATCTCCCTCGACTGGGTTACAAAATGGCAGAATGACCCGTGCTGTTGGGAAACATAAAATTATAGAAAGTCACAGCACAGAAAGTGGCCATTCGGCCGGGCGTGCTGCTTTCAAAGAGCAGTTGTGATTGGTTGATCCATCAGGAGTGACATTTGTGCCAATGCAAACAGTCGGCAGCAAAACTGGCACTGCTCCCACCCTTAATTTGCCTCACACCAACATTTCTATTGTCAGTGCCTTGCAAACAGCCCTTCTCCGATACTCACGAGAGTGATGTTTTTCAGATCTGAGGCGAAACTTAAACTCGCACCCCTCTGATTATGGTGGGGTTTTTAATGAGTGAACAACACTCGTTTTGATGAATACAATAAATCAACATTCCCTGACCGGGAATCGAACCCGGGCCGCGGCGGTGAAAGCGCCGAATCCTAACCACTAGACCACCAGGGAGGCTGTAACAGCATTTTTCGATTCGGCATTTCTGCGCTGCTTTTCCCTATTGTTTTTCAGTTCAGATCTCTTTCAGCACAAAACCGCTTGTTTAGGTTCAAGATAAACGACTTTGTCAGCCTATGAAAACAACAGTTGCTGTGAGCTGGATCATGAAACCGACAGTGAGATGAAATAGTCCCACAATCTGCATATGCGTCACTTTCAATTTCCAAAACCCTCCACCCTGTTCGCTGAGCAGTGATTGGCTGCCGTGTTCCCTGCATGAGAACAATGACTCTCCTTCAGAAAGTACATCAATAAAAGCAAAATACTGGAAATCTGAAATAAAAACATTAAACGCAGGTATGACTCAGCAGGTCTGAGAGCGTCTGTGGAAAGCAAAACCTGCTGATTTTCTCAAGCATTTTCTGTTTTTATTTCAATAAGTGCTTAATTGGCTTGAAAGTGGTTTCAGACATCCGCTGGTCAGGAATGCGCTGTATAAGGCAAGTCTGTCTTTCCTTCACTATCTTTAAATCCCAATCCTGTGATTACTGAACCCAGTCAGTGAAAACAGTTTCTCCCTATTTTTACCATTAAGCCGCCCGTCCCCACTGCCCCCACCCACCTCATTTTGAACAGCTCAATGAAATCTCCACTTAAACTTCTTTGCTCAAAAGAGAACAATCCCGGTCTCTATAATCTCTCCACAAAATTGAATTTCCTCAGCCCTGAACATGTGATACAATGCTCCTGGGGAACGCCTTGTGACGTTTCATTAGGAAAAAGGAGCTTTATAAATATAAGTTGTTATTGTAGTCCATACATACAGACAAACTACTCTTTCCTCTTTCATCCTGATATTTTTCACTGTAAAATTGAAATGTGAGGTTGCACAACTAATGTGAATACAATTTTTGCTCGTAAAACTGTGTTCACCTCCTCAGGGAGCTGAACCGCATTGACCCACACAGAGAAACTCAGAAATGGACATCAAGAGTGACAGAGGCCTAAGGAGAGGAAAATGCCACAGTGAAATCATGTCACCAAATTGGCTCTGTTTTGTTTTCCATTTCCGACTGGAGATTTGCAGAAGGCTGACAAATGAATGGAAACAAGAGAACACAGATGTGTTTGGATCGCTTTCCCTCGATTCAAACGATAATTAGCTCTGTCTGTGCGCGGTTAAAATCCAAATTAATGAGAAACGTAGTCGACAGGATTCGACCCTGCACAGGATAAACCCAATGAACTTCTAATCCATCGCCTTAACCACTCGGCCACGACTACAGCAGCTGCTCATCCATCACTATTATTTGTATGAAATCATGCAATGGTTAGAGCGGAGAAAGAGTTCTTTCTGCCCGTCCTGTCACCCCCATTACCTGAACTTTTCCCTGGAACCCTGCAGTTTATCCTGTCTCTCCTCGTTCTTCTGACCAAACTGGGAAAGAAAGATTGAGAATGATCCAACCCGGCCACTTACCACCCCATCAGTCCACTCTCCATCATCAGCAAAGTAATGGAAGGGATCATCAACAGTGCTATCAAGCAGCACTGACTTAGCAATAACCTGCTCACTGATGCCCAGCTTGGGTTCCACAAGGACCACTCAGCTCCTGATCTCATTACAGCCTTGGTTCAAACATAAACAAAAGAGCTGAACTCCCGAGATGAGACGAAATCAGCATTTGACCGAGTGTGGCATCAAGGTGCCCGAGCACAACTAGAGTCAATGGGAATCAGGGGGAAACTCTCGGCTTGTTGGAGTCATACCGAGCACAAAGGAAGATGGTTGTGGTTGCTGGAGGTCAGTCATCTTATCTCCAGGACATCACTGCAGGAGTTCCTCAGGGGAGTGTCATCTGTCCAACCATCTTCAGCAATAAACATCCATCCATCATAAGGTCAGAAGTGGCGAAGTTAGCTGATGATTGCACAATGTTCAGCACCATACCCGACTCCTCAGATACTGAAACAGTCCATGTCCAAATGCAGCAGGACCTGGGTAATATCCAGGCTTGGGCTGACAAGTGACAAGTAACATTCGCACCACACAAGTGTCCGGCAATGGCCATCTCCAACACAAGATAATCCAACCATCACCTCTTGATGTTCAATGGCATTACTATCACTGGATCCCTCACTATCAACATCCTGGGTGTTCCCATTGACCAGGAACTGAACTGGACTAGCCATATAAACACTGTGGCTACAAGACCAGGTCAGAGGTTAGGAATCGTGCAACGTGTAACTCACTTCCTGACTCCCTAAAGCCTGTCTACCATCTACAAGGCACAAGTTAGGAGTGTAATAGAATACTCCTCACTTGCTTGGATGAGTGCAGCCCCCGCAGTACTGAAGAAGCTGGACACTATCCAGGGCCAAAGCAGTCTACTTGACTGGCACCACCTCCACATCCAGGTTTAGCTGCAAATTACATTGCCTTGAACGTCTGACCAAAGTAAAGCACTGCAAACATCAGACCCTGGAGCAAGGCTGACATATTTGCGCAGGTGAGGAACCAGCTGAAGCTTTCAGTATTGATTTCCTTAACACCGATTTCCAAATGGGAATTGTTCGATGGTTTGAAAGCGAAATAAACAGGGCTAAGGAGAAAGATAAGGAATATTGTCATTAATTATAAAGTTTTTTGTACAAAATTGACATAGACACGATGGGTGGAAGGTCCTCTTCCTGCGCTGTGCCATTTGATGATGACATTGTTGATCAGTCTGTCTCCAGCATTCCTAATGAGAACAGCCGAATTCCATTTCTTCAAAACAAAGACCCAAAGTGCTGCTGCATGACGTCACGTTTAACATTCCAGACTGCTCCATTGGGATCTTTACGGTGCAGGGTCTATAGGGGCGAGGGGGTCATATTCATTTCACATATGATGGAGCTGCGGTTTGATACCTGGCAAGACCATTATCCAAGCTTGTTTATTTGAGTGAGGGAAAGTTCGATAATTTACATTTGTTGTAAATATGAACACGACGGTTGGAATCCTGCTGAAGAAATTTTTCACCATTTGTGATTTTAACCACATTAATTATCAGTTAATTAGGTGGAAACCCATCCAAATACGTCTGTATTTTCTGATTTCCATTCATTTGTCAGCATTCAGGAAATTTGCTTTCGGCAATGGGACAAACACTGAGCCAAGTTGGTGACATCCTTGCTTTCTGTGTGTGTGTCACTCCTTTGGCATCTGTCACTCTCGGTGTATATCTCTGTGTCTGTTCCTCTGTGATTGTCAGTGAGGTTGTTTCCTGAGGGGGTGAAAACTTTTTTAACATCGCAAACTTAATTCACATTAGTTCAGGTTAAAATATTGATGAGAAAAGTATCAGCGTGAAAGATAAAACAGGAGACTGGCCCTTTCTATATATATCCTACAACAACAACAACTTGTATACATAAAGCACCTTTAACCTGTTGAAACGTCACAAGGCGTGCCCCAGGATCATTATATAACAAAGTGTGACACCGAGCCTCATATTCGGTCAGATGACTAAAAGCTCGGTCAGAGGGGGAGGCTTTAAAAACTGCATAAAAGGAGGAAAATATCGATTTCATGTTCCAGCTAACAGCAATGCTTCTTCTCATTGGTGAGGAAGTCACTTGTGTTCAACTGAACACAAGTCCAGTGACTCGGGATTGGCGCTTCCGTTGGACTGACAGTGAATAGGGTGGAGGGTTTTGGAAATTTAAAGTTGCACATGAGCAGCTTGTGGGACTATTTCACTTCACTGTCAATTTCATGTTCCAGCTCGGAACAACCGTTGTTTTCATTGGCTGATGAAGTCGCTTATCTTGAAACTAAACAGACAGGTTGTGGTGAAAGAGATCTGAACAGAAAAACAATAGGCAAAAGAAGAGTAGATAAGGCGAATCGAAAAAACTCTCGTGCAACTTTCTTGGTGGTCTACTGTTTAGGATTCGGTTCTCTCACCGCCGCAGCCCGGGTTCGATTCCCAGTCCGGAAATGTCACATTATTGATTTTTTTTTTAAATGAGTGTTGATCACTCATTGATTAGAAATGTTTAAAGGCTTCACCATAATCAAAGGATTGAGGGTTTAAATTTCGCCTCAGATCTGGAAAACATGACACTCGTGAGTGGCAGTGAAGGAAGAGGAGAGGAGAAGGGCTGTTTACAAAGCAAAGTACCTTCTTGCAGTACATCTGCTGAACAATATAAGCTTATCACAGCTCTGCTTTATTCACATTGAAATCCAGTGTGAAAAATAATTTCAAAGCTGAACAACTGGGAGGGGAGTGACTGTGGATAATCGGCACTGTGCACCTTCCTGTAATCAGTATCTGGGAGAACCAGGAAGATGAGATCCAAGTGTCTCTTTACCCACGAGTTTTACCCATTCCCACTAACTGACTGTCTGCATCGAGCAGCTCATTGACCTGGGGGCTTGACGAGCAGAGGGAGCTGGAGGAGAGGCAGGGACAGAAGCAGGATGAAATGCTCCAAAAAAGTGCTTTCAATTTGATGTGTTTCAATTGCTTTCGGTGGTGAATATCTGCCTTGTAAGTTTCACAGGAGCCACAATGATTAGTTGGTGTTTTTTTAAGTAGCAAGATTTAAAAGTAAAAAGATAAAAGCAAATTACTGCAAATGATGGAAATCTGAAACAAACACAGAAAATGCTGGAAAAGCTCAGCAGCTGGAGGGAGACACGGAGTCAATGTTTCCAGACTGTACGACTCTTAATCAGATTTTTAAAAAACTATAGCGCCCAGCTTGGGGCTCGAACCCACGACCTGAAATTAAAAGTCTCACACTGTACCGACTGAGCTAGCCAGGGTATGAAAAAATGCCTCGTAACCCACTATACATGGATAAGCCTATTGCTTTCCACCTGATATCTCAACTTGGTCGCAAGTTTAAAGTGTGGGACGTAATCGACCTACAAAAGCCCGAATGTTGCAATGCATTCCCCTTAATCATCAATAACATCATTCACATCTTTCACTACTTAGCTGCACTTCCTTCCAAATACTGTGATCCATTTTGCTCAGGATTTTCTCCTGCATTTAATATTTACCTGCTTTGTGTCCTCATTTTGAAATCAGATTCGCCTCGATGTCCAACACAAATTGAACTGCAAACCTAACGGACAAACAATTGAAAACAAATCACTTGATAACACAAATCCCATGGTGCTCATTTTCAGATTCACAACAGTCAGCTTTTCAATAAAATTAAGGAATTTTACATCGAAAAGAATTAGCAAGTTTGTGTGACTTTTAATTGTGACTCACTCACTCGGGTATTCTGTAAATGCTGCTCGGAGGTTTAGTGTGCGGGATATCATCTCCCCGTGTTTTCCTGAGCCTGTGCTCGGTGTATTGGGAGGTTTGGCCCGGGTTGGAGTATCTCGCGTCCCAGGGATGGGCAGTAACCGCTGACTGAAGCTCCAGTCGCTGCTTTCAGCGGGTTGTGGGTGATTGGAGAGTGTGGGGCAGGAATATTGCTGCTTTTTTCTGCTTTTCCCTGTCTCACTCATCATGGACCTGAGGAAGACTTAGTAATTGATGGGTTCGTTTGTTTCCAACAATTTCATGAATTTCTAGTGGGTTACAGAGTAGGTCCAAATCTTTTGTCACTGTATTTGACAGAAAACGTAATTTTAAAAAGCTGTTTTTGTGGGAGCTGACTGGACAACAAAAGACCTGCCACCGTTTTGGGGATGATATCTTGCAGCCCAAGTATCCATCACAATCCAGAACTGTGTGGCAATGATTGGTGATGATGGGGGAGGTGGGGGGGGGGAGGGGAACAGTAAAAACCTTCACCCCCTGGGTAGTTTTGAAACACTAACCTTTCAGTTAACAGGCAAACATGCTGAACAATTGTATCACAGACATTTACACAAACCTGACCGAAAAGGTATCAGAACCAGGGTGTCAGTGAGTCTCGTCTTCAGATTGCTACTACCCAGATGGCTATCGCACGCTATCAGTTTTATACTTCCAGAAAAAGGGTGAGACATTCATTATGGATGGCTTGCTGCATTGTTCCAGTGAAGCCCAATGCAAACTGAAGGAACAACACCTCATCTTCCGACTAGGCACCTTACAGCCTTCCGGTCTGAATATTGAATTCAACAACTTTAGGTCGTGAGCTCCCTCCCCCATCCCCACCCCCTTTCTGTTTCCCCCTTTTTCCCTTTTTTTCCCTATAAATTATATAGATTTTTCTTTTCCCACCTATTTCCATTATTTTTAAATATTTTAAAATCTTTTATTCTCCCCCCACCCCCACGAGAGCTGTACCTTGAGTGCCCTACCATCCATTCTTAATTAGCACATTCGTTTAGATAATATCACCAACTTTAACTTTAACACCTATGTGTCCTTTTGTACCATTGTCATTGACATCTTTTGATGATTTGCTTCTATCGCTGCTTGTTTGTCTACACAACCACCTCTCTCTCTCTCTATCTCTCCGCCCCCCACACACACACCTTAAACCAGCTTATATTTCAACTCTTTCTTGGACTCGAAATCAAGTTCTGTCGAAGGGTCATGAGGACTCGAAACGTCAACTCTTTTCTTCTCCGCCGATGCTGCCAGACCTGCTGAGTTTTTCCAGGTAATTCTGTTTTTGTTTTGGATTTCCAGCATCCGCAGTTTTTTTTTGTTTTTGTTTTTATTCATTATGGATATATGGAAACAGTCTAATCCCACCCACTACAGACACATCCAAGTCACCGGGAATCAGCTCTCCTACAACCGGTGCCATTTCCCTTCGAGCCTTTCATTGTCTTGTCTGTTACCAAGTATTCTGATTGTCCCGAAGCCGATATTAGGTTTGAATTCCTGATGTGCAGTAACGAGATTCCTTTCAATATCTCAGATCAGTTAATTTCACTGATAGCATCAGAATCTATGTTCCAGCGTCTTAAAGAAGGGAAAGGTGCCTTGACTTTCTCCAGTTCACCCTTCATTCTCATTGGATTCCATTCCTCAAAGGGGATTTTCATTTCCTTCTTGAGCTCCCTGACCTCATCTGGCAACATCTTTGGATTGAGAGGTTTAATTAACTTTTCAGATGAAGTGCAGTTCTAATTAAAGGCAACAGACCTGAAATGAAAACAATGTCTCTCTCTCCACAGACGCTACCAGATCTGCTGAGAATTCCAACATTTTCTGTTTTTATTTCTGATAACCAGCATCTGCAATGCTTTTCTTTTCCTGATTAGTGAAACATATAAGACCATGAGACCTTGACAGGGCGGGTTTGGGGAGGATATTTGTGGGAGAATCTACAACTCGGGATCGTTGTTTAAAAATAAGGGTTCACCCATTTAAAACGGAGATTAGGCGATTTTTTTCTCTCAGTGGGTCGTGAAACTTATGAACTCTCTTCCTGAAAAGGCTGTGGAAGCAGAGTCGTTAAATATTTTTTTAAGGCTGAGGTGGATATATTCTTGGCAAGCAAGGGTGAGACAGGTTATTGGAGATAGTTGGCGTACGGATTTCAGGTGACTATCAGATCAGCCATGATCTTATTAAATGGCGGAGCGGGATTGAGGGGCCGAATTGGCTACTCCTGCTCCTTTTTCTTATGTAGTGCTAAGAATGTGGAACTCATTACCATTAGATTTCGAGATCACGTCTGAGTTGAAAATGTGTTGGTAAATTCACACTGTAAACTGATTGTTTAGCATCTGGAATTGGAAAGGGGTTCGCTATCATCCCAGTTACTGACACAGGAACACAGTGAATGGTGCGAGACCATTCAGATACTTCACATGTGCAAAGGGCTTTATTCAGTTTTCCCACAAGTTAACACTCCAACTTTATAAGTTCAAAGGATTTGATCCACAATCAGAGAAATGATAATAGCATGACACGGTTTAAATGTTCCACGTATAGGGGGAAAGTCACGAGCTCACCCCATCTGCTGAGACTGCACTGAGTTCAGATGTAACTGTAGGATTATTATGTCCAGGCGAGAATTGTGGTGGACCCCTGATCAATTTGGCTGCTGCATCATTTGATTCAACAATTTTATGTCTTGCCCCTATGTCACCCATCGTATTCTGATTACAGGACATCGGTTTCTGTTCTATAATATGGTCTTTCAATGGCGCAGCGGAGACCCAGGTTTCACTGCGAGACAGAATGTGCCCTATCCTCACGGCAGCAGCTCGATGCGCGTGCGCAATTCTAAGTGTGGTGGGACATGCGCATTTCGTCTGTTTCATGAGCATGCGCAGTGCTGGTCTGTGACTGAAGCTGCTCAGAGCGGGTAAGAGAATTTCGAGCGGAGCAAACTGACAGAGTTAGTGGGTGTGTGAGGAGGAATGGAGCCAGCGGAGTGGGCAGGGAGGCTTCATAAAGACATAGTGCAGGCCTCAGACCCCAAATAACAAGGTACCGGTCTTGTGTTTGCAGAGAACGGGCCGTAAAAGTCTGGATTTCTCCCTTCGACAGTTGCTGGGTAACGGCCGCCATCTTTATAGGGGGCAATATGCAGCAGGGCGCATGCGCGGTCATCCTGGTCCAGGTAGCAGGAGGAAAGAATATTATGAATTTCTAACCTGGACTGACAGGGATGGATTTTGGAAACTCCTTTTGCAGGGGGTTAGAAGCAAACTCAAACCAAGAGAAATGTTTGTCTCTTCTCAATTTATGTTCGGGATTGACAATGATGAATTTTGTGAACTCTATTTACAGGGTGTTGGAAGAGGAGGGCAAACTCGAGGGAGATGAGAAACCAAAACCAAACATCACGTCAAAATCTGAAAGTCACTTGTTTCTCCAGGACCTGAATATCACCAGCCTTTGAATATAAGCTTTGAGTTCCAGGTCATTACCAGTCACTCTGTAAAATAAACTCTTCCTTGCATCCCCCTTGTTGAACTTGCCCAAAATCTTAAAACTCTGTCCCTTAATCCTTTCATAATCAGCTAATGGGAGCAGCTTTTATTTAACTACCTTTCTTAATCCTGTACCCCTTTATCAAATCTTCCCTCAATCTCCTTTACTCTAAGGAGAACAACCCGTTTCTTGAACCTCATCTTACAGTTGAAACCCCTCATCTCTTGAACCAGTCTGGTTAATCTCCTCTGTACCCTTACATCCTTCACAATGTGTGGTGATCACTAGTTTGCACGGACCCAGATGTTCTGTGTTTGTGCCTGTGACATCATCACACATCGACAATTACACTGTGACATCATCACACATCGACAGTTACACGGTGACTTCATCCGGCTCCCTGGGTATTTCCTCAACTGGGAGATTTTTCTCTGACTCGAGTGTTTCTGATATCTTTCCAGCTGCAGCTCCAGCAGGAGAGTTTAAAGTTGAAAACTGAAATTGTTTTAGAGTTTACTGTTTTTCACCATCCACCTACAATTTAGAGCTTTTAGGTCTATGCTGTGTATCTGTGAGAGGCTCCATGGCTCTGGGGCTGGTGTGGCTCCTTTACTGTGGATCTGAATCCATGTTCATCCATTGATCTGTTTCACCTCTGCCCACCCTGATCACTTCGCTGCCATTTTTTAACTTCCACTGTCTCTAATAATGGATATATTTGAGTTATATTTAATATTTTACTGTTACTACTGTCGATTGTGTCCAAATGAAGTTTCCAGCACTGTCCATCCCCTGACCATGTGCTGCTGGCTTCCCAGCTTTATCTTCCCACAGTATCTTTCATAGTCAGGAATTGCTTTTCCATTTCTATGCCACTTCTGAGCTTATATTGACCATCAAGTTCGGCACAATTTTTACTCCCTGAGAGGAGGCGATGGTGTAATGGTATTGTCACTGGACGAGTAATCCAGAGACCCAGGGCAATATCCTGGGGACCCAGATTCAAATCCCGTCATGGCAGATGGTGGAATTCCAATTCTATGGAAAAAATCTAGAATTAAAAGTCTAATGATGACCAACGATGATTGTCGTAAAAACCCACCTGGATCACTCAAGCCCTTTAGGGAAGGAAATCTGCCGTCTATACGTGACTCCATACCACAGCAGTGGTTGACTTTTAACTGCCCTCTGAATGCCGGCCTGAGTGATGCCCACGTGAATTTAGAAAAATCATTCTGCACACCTTGAAACGTTAACTCTGTCTCTCTCCACAGATACCAGCATCTATTGTGATTGCCAGTTGCCTGTGGAGAAGATGATGTTTGACTCTCTTGAACCGCTGCAGTCTGTGTGGTGAAGGTGCTCCCACAATGCTGTTAGGTAAGGAGTTACAGGTTATTCACCCAGTGATGATGAAAGAACTGTGATATATCTCCAAATCAACAACAACAATGTGTATTTATAAGTCACTTTCAATGTAAGACAATGTTCCAAGCATTTCACAGAAAAGTTAAAAGCAAGGTTTGACACTGAGCCAAACAAGGAGATATTCGGGCAGGTGACCAAACATTTGGTCAAAGAGGTAGGTTTTAAGGAGTGTCTTAAAGGAGAAAAATGAAGTAGAGAGGAAGAGAGGTTTGGGGAGAAAATTCCAGGGCTTGGGGCCATGGAAACTGACAGAATGCTCAGCAGGTCAGAACTAAAGGAGCACAAACATCTCAGAGGGTTGTGAGGCTGGATTACAGTGATAGGGAGGGGCGAGGCCAACATGGAATTTCAACAAGTGGATGAGAATTTTAAAATGTAGGTGCTTCTTATCCTAGATCCTTTGTAGGTCAGTGAGCACATGGGTGATAGGTGAACAAGACTTGGTGCAAGTAGGCACACGGGCAGCAGAGTTTTGGATGACCTCAAGGTTACAGGGAGGTTGAAAGTGGGAGACCAGCCGGGAGTGGGTCAGACAGGTCAGGACGGTGTGTGACTTGGAGGGGAACTTGGAGATGATGATGCTCACAAACACCTGCTACCCTGGTCCTTCTGGGGGTGGAGGTTGAGGGATTGGAAGATTCTGTCAAAGTTCTGCTTATGTTATAGATATAAATAATCCATCTCCTTCGCCTCCTGCTCTATCTACCTCTTTCTCTCTCACTCACTCTTTCTATAGAGGCCAGTGTCGATCCAGACTGGGTGGCAGGTTCCCTTCCCTGAAGGACATTAGTGACCCAGTTGAGTGTTTATGGCAATCTTGCAATTTTCATGGTCACTTTTTCTTCGTGCCGGCCCCACAAATTCCCAGATTCATTCAGCTCACACACCGAACTCTTCAGTCAGGAGAGGACCCACAGGAAATGATTAAATCATTTACAGTTTGGGCACTTGAACAATGAGGAGTCTACACCAACATTATCCCTGTCCTCTGGATTGGGGAACTATACTCTGTCTGTATTACTGCGGTGCTGTTAATAAAGTCAGCGTCAGACAATCTGTTGTGAGTTTGATGATCTGGTGCCTGAATCCACAAGTTTCATCATTTAGAGTCAACAAGATGAACAAGGAAACACATCACGGCCCAAAACTCCAGCTTGATATTCACAGGAGAAAGTCTGTTATCGAACACCTCAAATGGACAGAACAGAGAAAGATCCCAACTGGAAGAAACCCTCGAATCATTTGTAAATATATTTCAAATGCTGAGAGATGCCAGCTGTCAGTTTCTATCACATTGAAGTTAACGGAAGGTGAGAGCGCAGTTATTCCAGAACTATAAAAAAACACTAGTTAGAGCACAGCTAGAGTACTGAGTCCAGTTGTAGTCAGCGCATTACAGGAAGGATGTGATCACACTGGAGCGAGCGCAGAAGAGATTTACCTCGATGTTGCCAGGACTGGAGAATTTTTGCTCTGAGCAAAGATTGAAGAGGCTGGGGTTGTTTTCTTTGGGACAGAGGAGGAAGAGGGGAGATTTAATTTAAGTGTAAAAATTATGAGGGTCCCAGATAGGAAGGACCTATTTCATTTATAGAGGTCTGAACCAAGAGGATAGAGATTTAAAGTAATTAGTGGAAGGATTAGAGTGGAGTTCAATAATGCTTTTACCCAGAGGGTGGTGAGTCTTGGAACTTACTGACTGACAGGGTGGTAGAGGCAGAAATACACAGAGTTAAAAAGTACTGGGATATACACTGGATGTTCTGTAACCTACAGGATTACGGACCAAGAGCTGGGAAGCGGGATGATACTGGATTGCTCATTTTCAGACAGTACAGACATGACGGGCTGAATGGCCTCCTTTGTGCTATAATTTCTATGTTTCTGTGGTGACAAGTGGCTCTCGTGTTTTTGTCTGAGACAGGCCTCAGCCCAGTCATTTGCCCAGAGTGTCGATGTGATGGTTCAAGCTAAGAGATGCCGGGTACCGGGAGCAGCAGGAGCAATAAATAAAACCGAGGTGTCAGTAAATACTGATATAGTTTATTTGTATATAGTTCCATTTTTATAAGTTCTGCTGAATGTGGCCCTCGCCCAGTGTCAGGATATTGGATCAGAGCCACCATGGGAAATGAATTTGACACCAGTGAGACAGACAATGTCAACCGGATTCTCAGTATCTCTGTAACCTCCTCCAGCCCCACAACCCTCTGTGTAAATACAAGGTGTTGTTCTTGGATTACACCCTGAGATAGTCAATGTAATTATATTTTAACCCTTATTCTTCAAGTAAAGTATCTTTCTTCCTTCAGGCTGTTCTCAAGGTTTTGCAAGATGTAACCAAACAGTGATTTATTTGTACTTCTTCCAATTTAGTTACTGTATTCACTGCTCATGATGTGGTCTGCTCTACATTGGGAAGACCAAACACAGATTGGGTGATCACTTTGTGGAACAACCTCCATTCAGTCTGTGAGCTTGACCCTGAGCTTCCAGTCACTTGTCATTTTAATTCTCTGCCCCACTCCCACTCTGACCTCTCTGTCCTCGGTCTCCTGCACTGTTCCAAGGAAGCTCAATGGGAGCTCGAGGAACAGCAGCTCATCTTTCAATTCGGCACTTTACAACCTTCCGCACTCAACATCGAGTTCAGCAGTTTCTGCACCAACAGAGAGTTGTCAGGATCTGGAACATTCTACCTGAAAAGGTGCTGGAGCCTGATTCTATCAGGAATTTTAAAAGGGAGTTGACAGGGATTGAAAATTTGAGGAATTTACAGGATTACAAACAGAAAGTGGGTTTTTGGGACTAAACACAATAGCTATTTCAAAGAGGCAGCACAAGCACAAAGGGTTGAATGGCCTCCTTCTGTGCTCTAAGTTTCAATGATTCTAGGAGTTGGCCATTTAGTCCCTCGAGCCTGTCTCACCATGCAATCAGATCATGGCTGATCTGTGACCCTTTGTCTCATGTCCCTTAATTAAAACCTTGAGGTAGGAAAGATCTATCAATGCCAGATTGAAATTGAACATTGATCAAGCATGAACTGCCAATTCAGGAAGAGAATTCCAAACTTTTCCCAACTTTACCTGGAGAAGATTTTCCTAATCTCACTCCTGAAAGGTCTGGCTCTGATTTTTAGACCATGTTCCTCAGTCCTGGATTCCCCAACCAATGGAAATTGTTCCCCTCTATCTACCACACCATTTCCAATTAATATCATGAAAACTTCAAGAAAACCTCCTCAATCTTCTAAATTCCAGGGAATACAAACCTCACAGTGAGATGATGAATACTGGCAAAATGAATAGGGTACTCAGTGGTACAATCCTAAAGGGTGTGTAGGGACTGGGGGAACCAGGGGGTTGATGTGCATACACATTTGAAGGCGAAAGGACATATTGAGAGAGCAGTTCACAAAATAGATGAGATCGTGGGCTTCATAAGCAGATTTAATGTGTATAAATACAGGGAAAAAAAGCTGACCCATTATAAAGCTCTGGTTAGGTCACAACAGGAGTATTGCATCCAGTTCTGGTCTCCACACTTTAGGAAAGGCGTGAGGGTCCTTGAGAGGATGCGGAGGACTTTTACCAGAATGGTTCCAGGAAAAAGGGAATTCGGTTACAAAGTGAGATTGGAGAAGCTGAAGTTGTTCTTCTTGGAGTTACAGAGTTGAGGGGAGATTTGTTAGAGGTGAACAAGATTGTGACAGGTTCAGATAAGGTGGACAAAGAAAATGTTGTTGCCATTTGGTGATGGTACAAGGATTAGGAGGACACAGATTGAAGGTTATGGGCAATAGATACAGGGCAAATGCAGGGAGGAACATTTTACACAACAAGTGGTAATAACCCGAACTCTCGCCTACGAGCAGGCTGGAAGCAGACATGATCAATGCTTAAAAATTAAATTGGACCAGCATTTAAGAGAAATAAATATGCAGGGAGTGGAAGACACAGCGGGGCAATGAGACAGACTGGGTTGCTCTACAGAGAGCTGGCATGGACTCAATGGGCTGAATGGCCTCTTTCTGTGCTGCAATGATTCTGACGCATTTGTTTGACCTCTCCTCATAATTTAACCCTTGGAATCCAGTTGTTATTCAGGTACATCTGCACTGCTCTCCCACTAAGGCCAATATAGTTAATCCTTCCTAAGGTGCTGCCCAGAACTGAACACAGTATTCCTGTTCTGATGAAAGGTCATGTTGACCTGAAACGTTAACTATGTTTCTCTCCACAGATGCTGCCAGACCTGCTGAGCACTTCCAGCAGTTTTTATTTTTATTACAGTGGTTTAGGTGCAGTCTAACCAGGATTTCGAAAATCTCGGTGCTTCTCCCACAAACACAACAGACAAACCTTTTTCCTTCCACAGTCAAAGTCATTTAGATCCTGATGACTCGAGTGACTCTGTCCGACCTTGATGTGATGTTTGGTTTGAGTTTCTCCATCTGCAAATCCTTCCCATTGGAAATCCTGTAAAAAAGATTATCAAAAAATTCCCTGTCAGTCAGGGGGAGAAATTGAGGTGAAACAAATATTTCTCTGGGTTTGAGTGTGCTGAATGTAAATCCTCCCCTTCTAACCTCCTGTAAAAGGAGTTTCCAAACACTCTGTGTGAGCTCAGCTCCGGGAGTTTCTAATCCGGGTTTGGAGTCCTACACCGGGTGTTTGTGAACCCTCCCAGTCCACCCCCCGGCTCCATTCCTCTCCTGCACTCGGCCCTTTCTCACCCGCTGGACTGTCACCCGACCGCCTTCATCCTAGTTCCGCACAGGTACTGCGCATGCTTCAGTGTGAGACCGGCCACGCCCCTCATTCACTCCGATTGGTCGGAGAACCAGCCGCTCACGCTCTATCCGACTTGCACTCACCAGGACGGACACAAGAATCCCAAATTTCAGAGGGAACAACAATTTCTGCTGCATGAGAAAAGGGTGCAGATTGTTTGGCCAGTCAGCTCTGATTGGTTGCTGTCATGGAGAACACAGCCAGGAGCTGTCATCCCCTGTGCTTTTGTTTAATTCCACAATAGGCCCCGTGCCTGGACTTGTTCCTTCTGCCTGCAGAGGACAGGTCCCTGTGGATGAACATACGGAGCTTCTAGCAAGTGTAAGTCAGCCACATTACAAGCCTGACTGATAATTTTTGAAATTTGATATTCTTCCCTCTATCCTGATGAGTACAAGATAAAACGTTTTGACAAAATGTTTTTTTTTATTAATACTCAATTTTCTTAAAGGGGGAAAGTGTGGTAGACAGAGGGAGAGAATCTCAGAGCTTGGGGTTAAGGGAACTGAAGGCACGGACGCTAATGGTGGAGCAATTAAAACAGGGAATGCTAGAATTAGAGCTGTGCAGATACCATAGAGGGTTGTGGGTCTGCAGGAGATTGCAGAGATTGGGAGAGAGGAGGCCATGGGGGGATTTGAAAACAAGACTGAGAATTTTAAAATCAAGTTGCTGCTTGAACGGGAGCCAAGAAAGGTCAGGGAATGGGCCAAGCTGTGAGTGAAGACACAGACAGGAAAAATATGGATGTCTTCAAGGTTACGGAGGGTAGAATGTTGGAGACCAGCCAGGAATGTGTTGGAATGGTCGAGTCTGGAGTTAAAAATGGCAGTGATGAGGGTTTCAGCAGCAGATGAGACACTCCTGAGACAGGGGTGAGGTCAGGTGATATTACGGAGGTGGAAACAGGCAATCTTAGTGATAGCACAGACATGAGGTCAGCAACTCATTTCGAGATCAAATGTGACACCGAGGTTGTGAACAGACTGGTTTAACCTCAGACTGTTCTCAGGGAGAGGGATGGAGTTGGTATCTGGGAACTGGAGATTGGAGCAGGGGCTGAAAACTGTGTCTTCAGTCTTCTCAGTGTTTAACTGGAGTTAATTAATCATCAGGAAGAGAAACAGGAACCAGAATGGGTCATGAGACTGATCCCAGGTTTAACTCAGTTAGAGAGGGAGAGAAGGAAGGAAACCTTGGGACGTTTGGAGAAACCACCTACACGATCACTCATTAAGTCTCCACACAGTAGGTTTTGGGCACAAGGTTAACATCTGCTATTCTGCCTGGTCAGTCGGAGGGTTTCAGATTAATGTTTTGTCACGAGTAATCTCTGAAGTGAATGATCAGACATATTGTCACCTCCAGTTGTAGAAATTTGTTAAAAAGATACAGAAAGAATTGCCCAAAACTCTGTTTGGATTTCAGCACAGGGAGGAGGGAGAGTGTGTGGGACGGGGATTTGCAGCTTTCAGGGAACAAGAGAGGAAAAAAGTTCTGTAGAAACTAGAATTGTCTGTTCTGAATTTCTATCCTGTTCTTACAGTGATGACTCTTGTAAACTCCTTTTACAGAGAATTAGAAGGGAGGATTTTCAGGCAGGAAACTCAAACCAAACATCACATCAAGATCTGACAGAGTCACTCGATTCATCAGGACCTGAATATCATCACCTTTGAATGTGGAGGGAGAAATGTTTGTCTGTTCTGTCTGTGGGAAAATATTTCAAACATTAGTGTAACTGGAAAAGCACCGAGACACACACCCACCCGAGTGAGAGTGTTCCAGTGAACTGATTGTAGAAAGAGCTTTAACCAGTTATAAAGCCTGAAATAGCATCACACCATTCACAGCGGGGAGAAACTGTACACGTGTTCTCTGTGTGGACGAGGCTTCAACTGATCATCAAACTTTCAGAGACACAGGGACAGCTGGACCATGGAGAAACTGTGGAAATGTGAGGACTGTGGGAAAGGATTCAATTGTCCTTCCAAACTGGAAATCCATCGACACAGTTACACTGGGGAAAGGCTGATCACCTGCTCCGAGTGTGGGAAGGGATTCAAGTGGTTATCCCACCTGCTGAGACACCAGCAAGTTCACACTGGAGAGAGACCATTCACCTGCTCCCAGTGTGGGAAGGGATTCACTCGGTCATCCCAACTGCTGTGACACCAGCAAGTTCACACTGGAGAGAGACCATTCACCTGCTCCGAGTGTGGGAAGGGATTCAAGTGGTTATTCCACCTGCTGAGACACCAGCAAGTTCACACTGGAGAGAGACCATTCACCTGCTCCCAGTGTGGGAAGGGATTCACTCGGTCATCCCAATTGCTGTGACACCAGCAAGTTCACACTGGAGAGAGACCATTCACCTGCTCCGAGTGTGGGAAGGGATTCACTCGGTCATCCCACCTGTTGACACACCAGCAAGTTCACACTGGAGAGAAACCATTCACTTGCTGCCAGTGTGGGAAGGGATTCACTCGGTCATCCCACCTGCTGAGACACCAGCAAGTTCACACTGGAGAAAGACCGTTCACCTGCTCCCAGTGTGGGAAGGGATTCACTCGGTCATCCTAACTGCTGAGACACCAGCAAGTTCACACTGGAGAAAGACCGTTCACCTGCTCCGAGTGTGGGAAGGGATTCACTCAGTCATCCCACCTGTTGACATACCAGCAAGTTCACACTGGAGAGAGACCATTCACCTGCTCCGAGTGTGGGAAGGGATTCACTCGGTCATCCCACCTGTTGACACACCAGCAAGTTCACACTGGAGAGAGACCATTCACCTGCTCCCAGTGTGGGAAGGGATTCACTCGGTCATCCCACCTGCTGACACACCAGCAAGTTCACACTGGAGAAAGACCGTTCACCTGCTCCCAGTGTGGGAAGGGATTCACTCGGTCATCAAACCTGCTGACACACCAGAGGCTTCACACTGGGGAAAGACCATTCACCTGCTCCCAGTGTGGGAAGGGATTCACTCAGTCATCCCACCTGCTGACACACCAGCAAGTTCACACTGGAGAGAGAGCATTCACCTGCATGGTATGTGGGAAGGGATTCACTGGCTCTTCTAACCTACTGACGCACCAGCGAATTCACACTGAGGAAAGGCCATTTAGTTGTACTTCCTGTGGAAAGAGATTCAGGACTTTATTCAACCTCAAAGTGCACCAGCGAGTTCACACTGGGGAGAGGCCTTTCACCTGCTCTGAGTGTGGGAAAGGATTCACTCATTTATCCAGCCTGTTGAGACACCAGCGAGTTCACTCTGGGGAGAGACCGTTCACCTGCTCCGAGTGTGGGAAGGGATTCACTCAGTTATCCAGCCTGCTGAAACACCAGCGAGTTCACACAAGGAGAGGCCGTTCACCTGTACTTCCTGTGGAAAAGGGATTCAGCCTTCATTCCACCTCCGTGTACACCAGTGAATTCACATTGGAGAGAGACCATCCACCTTCTCCGAGTGTGGAAAGGGATTCCCTCATTTATCCAACCTGTTGAGACACCAGCGAGTTCACACTGGGGAGAGGCTGTTCACATTCTCTGAATGGATGAAGGGATTCACTTGCTTATCCCACCTGCTCAGACACCAGCGAGTTCACAAGTGTCTGCAGGGGTTGGATTCTGCTGTTATTGCTGCTGTTAATCACATCCAGAACTGAACCATGTTCATTCTGATAGTTGTGGTTTGTTTCTGCTGATGTTAATAATCCCTGTAACTGGGCTGAAGTTTAATATCTTGATGTCTGTTAAATAAATCAGCTTTGTTTCAAACTCTCAGGATGTCGAGTCCTTGATTTCTCCAGGATAAGAGGAGACGAATTGATGTCCTTTTCCCAACTGCTCCATTTTTGGTTCTTTTCTCCTTTCTCACTCTCAATTCTTTTAGTTCTCAGACCTTTGGTTACTCTCATGGATAAGTCCCAACTCCCCACACCTCCCAGAGAGCCTTGGGATCCAGGGAAGTATCAGTATTAAAAACAGAAAATACTGGAAATAACCGATACTTTTCCAAGTGTCAACTGATTTTCTCCCAGATTATTGTCTCCAGCCTTTCCCCACCACTGATGTGAAGCTGATTGTCCTGGAATTGCTGTGTTTTTGAACAGGGGTGTAACATTTACAATCTGTCAGTCCTTTGACACCACTACTGTATAAGGAGGATTGGAAGACTGTGACCAGAGCCTCCACAAGTTCCATCTGAAGGATGCTGTCTTTGACAGTGCAGCAGTCCCTCAATGTCATCCTGGAGTGTCAGCCTAGATAATGTGCTCAGGTTTATTAATATTTCCTCTTGTTATTGATGTGGATCTTTAAGAAACAATGGACTCGTATGATGTCATCCAGTCCCAGTGCGATGATGTCATCCAGTCCCAGTGCGATGATGTCATCCAGTCCCAGTGCGATGATGTTATCCAGTTCCAGTGCGATGATATCATCCAGTCCCAGTGCGATGATGTCATCCAGTCCCAGTGTGATGATGTCATCCAGTCCCAGTGTGATGATGTCATGAAGACTATTACATACCAGCGGAGCCTTAGTGGTGAAAACAGTTTTGTTCGAGATGGCAGCAAGTCCATTACTGATAGATCAGCAAATGGAATTAATGGGAAAGAAAGTGAGGCAGCTCATGAACATCAGGAATAGTGTTGTGGATTATGAAGAAGAACGTGTACAGTATACATGTCCCGTCTCCCAAAAAGCTGCCCCCATCTCCCGACACTCTGCCCCATCTCCCGACACTCTGCCCCCATCTCCCGACACTCTGCCCCATCTCCTGACACTCTGCCCCATCTCCTGACACTCTGCCCCCATCCCCCGACACTCTGCCCCCATCTCCCCACACTCTGCCCCCATCTCCCGACACTCTGCCCCATCTCCCGACACTCTGCCCCATCTCCCGATACTCTGCCCCCATCTCCCGACACTCTGCCTCCATCTCCCGACACTCTGCCCCCATCTCCCGACACCCTGCCCCCATCTCCCCACACTCTGCCCCATCTCCCCACACTCTGCCCCCATCTCCCGACACTCTGCCCCCATCTCCCGACACTCTGCCTCCATCTCCCGACACTCTGCCCCCATCTCCCGACACCCTGCCCCCATCTCCCGACACTCTGCCCCATCTCCCCACACTCTGCCCCCATCTCCTGACACTCTGTCCCCATCTCCTGACACTCTGCCTCCATCTCCCGACACTCTGCCCCCATCTCCCGACACCCTGCCCCCATCCCCCGACACTTTGCCCCATTTCCTGACACTCTGCCCCCATCTCCGACACTCTGCCCCCATCTCCCCACACTCTGCCCAACACCCGACACTCTGCCCCCATCTCCCGACACTCTGCCCCCATCTCCCCACACTCTGCCCCATCTCCTGACACTGCCCCCATCTCCCGACACTCTGCCCCCATCTCCCGACACTCTTCCCCATTTCCTGACACTCTGTCCCCATCTCCCGACACTCTGCCCCATCTCCTGACACTCTGCCCCCATCTCCCGACACTCTGCCCCCATCTCCCGACACTCTGCCTCCATCTCCCGACACTCTGCCCCCATCTCCCGACACTCTGCCCCCATCTCCCCACACTCTGCCCAACCCCCGACACTCTGCCCCCATCTCCCGACACTCTGCCCCCATCTCCCCACACTCTGCCCCATCTCCTGACACTGCCCCCATTCCCGACACTCTGCCCCCATCTCCCGACACTCTTCCCCATTTCCCGACACTCTGTCCCCATCTCCCGACACTCTGCCCCATCTCCTGACACTCTGCCCCCATCTCCCGACACTCTGCCCCCATCTCCCGACACTCTGCCTCCATCTCCCGACACTCTGTCCCCATCTCCCGACACTCTGCCCCATCTCCTGACACTCTGCCCCCATCTCCCGACACTCTGCCCCCATCTCCCGACACTCTGCCTCCATCTCCCGACACTCTGCCCCCATCTCCCGACACTCTGCCCCCATCTCCCCACACTCTGCCCAACCCCCGACACTCTGCCCCCATCTCCCGACACTCTGCCCCCATCTCCCCACACTCTGCCCCATCTCCTGACACTGCCCCCATTCCCGACACTCTGCCCCCATCTCCCGACACTCTTCCCCATTTCCCGACACTCTGTCCCCATCTCCCGACACTCTGCCCCATCTCCTGACACTCTGCCCCCATCTCCCGACACTCTGCCCCCATCTCCCGACACTCTGCCTCCATCTCCCGACACTCTGCCCCCATCTCCCGACACTCTGCCCCCATCTCCCGACACTCTGCCCCATCTCCCGACACTCTGCCCCCATCTCCCGACACTCTGCCCCCATCTCCCGACACTCTGCCCCCATCTCCCGACACTCTGCCCCATCTCCTGACACTCTGCCCCCATCTCCCGACACTCTGCCCCATCTCCCGACACTCTGCCCCCATCTCCCGACACTCTGTCCCCATCTCCTGACACTCTGCCCCCAACTCCCGACACTCTGCCCCATCTCCCGACACTCTGCCCCCATCTCCCGACACTCTGCCCCCATCTCCCGGCACTCTGCCCCATCTCCCGACACTCTGCCCCCATCTCCCGACACTCTGCCCCCATCTCCCGACACTCTGCCCCCATCTCCCGACACTCTGCCCCCATCTCCCGACACTCTGCCCCATCTCCCGACACTCTGCCCCCATCTCCCGACACTCTGCCCCCATCTCCCGACACTCTGCCCCATCTCCCGACACTCTGCCCCCATCTCCTGACACTCTGTCCCCATCTCCCGACACTCTGCCCCCAACTCCCGACACTCTGCCCCAACTCCTGACACTCTGCCCCATCTCCCGACACTCTGCCCCCATCTCCCGACACTCTGCCCCATCTCCCGACACTCTGCCCCATCTTCCGACACTCTGCCCCCATCTCCTGACACTCTGCCCCATTTCCTGACACTCTGCCCCCATCTCCCGACACTCTGCCCCCATCTCCCGACACTCTTCCCCATCTCCCGACACTCTGCCCCCATCTCCCGACACTCTGCCCCATCTCCTGACAACTCTGCCCCCATCTCCCAACACTCTGTCCCATCTCCCGACACTCTGCCCCATCTCCCGTCTGTCTGCCCCCATCTCCCGACACTCTACCCCATCTCCTGACACTCTGTCCCCATCTCCCAACACTCTGCCCCCATCCCCCGACACTCTGCCCCATCTCCCAACACTCTGCCGCCATCTCCCGACACTCTGCCCCATCCCCCGACACTCTGCCCCCATCTCCCGACACTCTGCCCCATCTCCCGACACTCTGCCCCCATCTCCCGACACTCTGCCCCATCTCCCGACACTCTGCCCCATCTCCCGACACTCTGCCCCCATCTCCCGACACTCTGCCCCATCTCCCGACACTCTGCCCCATCTCCCGACACTCTGCCCCATCTCCCGACACTCTGCCCCATCTCCCGACACTCTGCCCCATCTCCCGACACTCTGCCCCCATCTCCTGACACTCTGCCCCATCTCCCGACACTCTGCCCCCATCTCCCGCCACTCTGCCCCCATCTCCCAACACTCTGCCCCCTTCTCCCGACACTCTGTCCCATCTCCTGACACTCTGCCCCATCTCCCAACACTCTGCTTCATTTCCCGACACTCTGCCCCCATCTCCCGACACTCTGCTCCCATCTCCCGACACTCTGCCCCCATCTCCCGACACTCTGCCCCATCTCCCCACACTCTGCCCCCATCTCCCGACACTCTGCCCCATCTCCCGACACTCTGCCCCATCTCCCTACAACTCTGCCCCATCTCCCGACACTCTGCCCCATCTCCCGACACTCTGCCCCCATCTCCCGACACTCTGCCCCATCTCCCGACACTCTGCCTCCATCTCCTGACACTCTGCCCAACCCCTGACACTCTGCCCCCATCTCCCGACACTCTGCCCCCATCTCCCGACACACTGCCCCCATCTCCCGAGCAGTCTGCCTGAACCTCTGCTGAACCCACACAGGATGCACCATGTTGAAACCAGAGGAAAGGTTGGACGAGAAATTGTAACTCACCAAGGATGTGCACATGGGGGCTTGACAAAATATTACGTTTCCTATTTTGAACAATGACACATAAAACACATTGATTGCAACCATTTCCAGCTCTTGTCCATTCTGACATCCCATGGGCCAGGTCACCCTCTCACTGGGTTCATGCTGAATGTCAATCCAAGCTGGGAGCCATTGGGTGGATGAGTGGGTGGAGGAATGTTCAGTTCACAGGGAGGGGGATGGGGGAGGGGTGTTGGTGCTGGTGGTGGGAAGTGTTCATTCTGAAGGAGTCCCACCTGAAACAGTGACTATTAACTTATCATTTTCTGATGGTGAGTGACCTGCTGTGTTTGTTCTGTTCAGTATTTCAGTATTTATATACTTTTTAGCTTTGCTAAAACATGTTCTGACACTGAAATCCAGAGGATATTAACTCTGTTAAAGTCAGTCTCTATCGAGTACACAGGAGGACTCAACTGGTCCAAACTTTTTATGGTATCAATAAACCAAGATCCAACAAGATGTTTATTTGGGGAATTGTTTTTCTTTGAGACCTGGGACGGTCAAACTATGACCCAAAGTTCAGCATTGGGCCTTGAGCCTGGACTATGGGGCTCACATACATCATTACCTTCATCCCCGATTTTAACCTATTGGTGCCCGGGCCTTCAGCTGCCTGGACCCTCAGCTCTGGAATTTCCTCCCTAAACCTCTCCACCTGTGTAATTCACTTTCCCCCTTTCAGACACTCCTTATAACTAACCTCCTTGACCAAGCAGTTGGTCATCTGACCTAATATGTCCTTATGCCCCTCTGAAAATTCTTGGGACAATGTATCACGTTAGAAGCTCGATATAAATATAAGTTGTTGCATTTGTTGTTGTATTTCAGTCAGACCTGGTCACTTATTGAGTCTGTATCAGTGTAACTCAGATAGACACAGTTTGTGGCATAGTTCAGTGAGACCTCATCACTTACTGAGTGAGTGGGTCAGTATGAATGTAACTTGGATAGACACAGCTTGTGTCATAGTTCAGTGAGACCTGATTACTTACTGAGTGAGTGGGTCAGTATCAGCATAACTCAGATAGAATCAGGTTGTGTCATAGTTCAGTGAGATCTGATCACTTCCTGAGTGAGTGAGTCTGTATCAATGTAACTTGGATAGACACATCTTGTTGGAACAGATCAGGGGAGAGGGAAGCTCTGAATTAATCACTGGATTTTCTGTTCTCCACAGCTGAGAAAAAGCTGATTCTTTCCAAACATCCAAATGACAAAGCAAGTAATTAAAGATGGTTTGTTGTTTTGAGTTGAATTATTTGGTAGAATTAGAGTGAAGGAGTGGGATTGACCCACAGCCTGAGCCACCACTTTAAGGACAGGAAGAGAGAGAATTTGGAGAGGGGAAAAGAATTAGTAGGTGACTGGGCACTGAATCTGGAACAATGAGCAGAGAGGGGCAGGAGTGTGTGGGACAGGGATTTAAAGATTTGGGGGAATGAAAGGAGAAAGAATGTTCCATAGAAACTAGAATAGTCTATTCTGAATTTCTATACTGTACTGACAGTGATGACTATTGTAAACTCTGTTTACAGGGGATTAGAGGGAGAGCATTTTCAGATGGGAAACTCAAATCAAAAATCTTGCAAGATCTTATAAAATCACTGAATTCATATCTGATCAGCCTCTGATTATGGAAGGAGAATTGTTTGTCTGTTCTGTCTGTGTGGAAATATTTAAATCATCAGTGTGACTGGAAAATCAGCCGGATACACACACACACGATTTGGAATCGCATCTCGGGGTCAAATCTGACATCAAGTGTGCAAAAAGTCTGGTTTAGATTCAGACAGTTGTGAGGAAGAGGAATGGAGCTGGTAGCTCGGGAATGAAAACAATGGCTTCAGTCTTCCCAATACTTAATTGGAGGAAATTTCTGCACATTCACCATTGGATATCAGACAACAGTCTGATAATTTAACAAAAGTGTAGAGAGGTGGTGGTGAGGTAGCGCTGGGCACTGTCAGTGTACACTTGATAACTGACAATGTGTCTTCAGATGATGAAGTTGTGGGGAACATGTTGATGAGAAATAAGAGGAGGCCAAGGCTGGATCCTCTGCGGGACACCAGATGTAACTGTGGGAGTGGGAAGGGAAGACATTCCAAGTGATTCTCTGGCTATGATTAGATAGAGAAGAATGGAACCAGGAGAGATTGAGGCCGAAATGAGATGAGGCATGGTTGTATTGAATGGCAGGGCAGGCTGGAGGGGCTGAATTACCTACTCCTGCTCCTAGTTCTTATTTTCTTATGTAAGGTACATAACAGGCTGATGATAACAGTACCTGTTTTAAACAGTGAAAGACGATGAAGGATTGGCAATGATAAAAGTGTCCTTCAACTAGCCTGGTTCCAAAATCTCATTCGAGAAATGACAAGAAAACACACTGAATTTGCTCTATGTCTTGACTTCAAACGAACAGGATACAAGGTAAGAAAATATATTTAGCTGGATTGGGTTATAAAGTGGCAGAATGAGCGTGAAAAAACAACCATGCTGTTGGGAAATATAAAATTATAGGAAGTTGTACTTCTCGGTTTGGCGCGCTGCTTTGAAATAGTGGCTGTGATTGTTTGATCAGGAGTGATATTTCTGCCGGTTTGAACATCAAGCAGAAAAACTTATCCTTTTATCCCCCACATTTAGCCTCGCAGCATCATCCCTTTAGTCAGTTTATTCCTTGTGGCTTGCATCTTATCACTGTCCAAAAGTAACAGAAACGGAATGAGGACAACTGCAATTATTGTGGCAACAATCTGAAACTTCAGCTTGTTAATACCAGCTTTAGGTATCTTGCAACTCACCTTGGTACATGTTTCCGTGGTGTAATTAGTTACTACATGTAACAATTGTATGAGAGGTCGGTAGATGGAGAACAGTCAAATATTTTCTCTTTTTCCCCCCTTGGATATTGACTGCTGCACAGTTTCAGGCTTTTTATGTGTCCTTTCGCTGCCAGAAAATATTCCCTAAAATTTGCCAATGCTGCTGTTATCCATTAACTCTTCAGCTAAACAATACCTTGAGTGGGGAAGTGGGACTGGTTGCACAGCTCTTGCAGACACAGTGGGTCAAACCATCTCCTCCTGTGTGGGGAAAGGGTGTGGATGTGGGACTGGTTGCACAGCTCTTGCAGACACAGTGGGTCAAACCGCCTTCTGTTTTGGGGAAAGGGTGGGGAAGTGGGACTGGTTGCATTGCCCTTGTAGGCACAGTGGATCAAACCATCTCCTCCTGTGTTGTACTTTCCTGTGACTCCGCAATTTGACTCACTTCTGAAAAATGGATCAGACCATTTCAGAAAGTTAGAGTCAATTCACTATTAAGCTCTCGGCATAAAATTCATCTCACTTTCATCCTTCATTCACTTTCAGCTGCCGAGGCTCCAAGTGATAGAATTCACTCCCTCAAACTCTCCACCTCTGTCCACTCTCTCTCCATTCCTTTAAGATGCTCCTCAAAACTTACTCCTTTTACCATGTTCCTGGCCACCCATCCTAATATCTCCTTCTGGGTGGGTCACGATCAAGCTTTGGGAATGCTTCCTGTGAAGTGCTTTGCGGTGTTTTATTGGATTAAATGTTAATCAGTGAAAATTGTTGTTGTTCAGCTCCACACGGTAGGATTGGAGCTGAGGGGACAGAAAGGATCCAGCTCAGTCAGTGGCATTCTGCCTCATGTGTGGAAGTACAGCTCGGGAGAAATACTTGAACATTTGGTCTCTATTCCTGAGCTGGATGAGTTGTTTTCTCCCTGGAGACTATGAAATGTATTAGCAGAGTCAATGATTGAAGCAGAGACCAGGTCAACATAGAAGAACATGTTAAAAAGGTGATGGGAAGACATGGGGAGAAAGAGCGTGGCGGATTGGCGGGTCTGTGAGATTAGGACTAATTCTGTTGGGGAATCTAAACATAGACTTGTTGGAGGTGACAGTCTGTTTCTGTTTGGTAATATTTCTGAAACTTTTGGATGTCAAAAACGCATCAATGGATAAATAGCAGCATGAAATATTGGGTACAGTAGATGAAGATTCACTAATAAATTAACCTCCCAGTATTGTGAGAACCCATTTATTATTCACATGGATTGGGACAGACTTTGGTAAACTGAGATATCATGGGAATGTGTTAATTATTAATATCATCTCTGGTGATTCCAGGTTAAATTACCACCAGGAAATCAGTTACTTCATGCATATTTTTCTTATTCTTATTCAATTTATTTTACTTACCTTATTTATTGTTATTTATCAATCACATGTAGGCCAGACCAGGTGAGGATGGCAATTTTCCTTCCCCAAACGACATGAGTAATCAGATGTGTTTTTACGAAAACTGATGTTAGTCTCATTGCTTGTGATTGCAGATTTATTAATTGAATTTAAATTTCACCAGCTGCCATGGTGGGATTTGAACCTGTGTCCTCAGAGCATGAGCCTGGGCTTCTGGGGCTACTCGGACGGATTTAGAAAGACAGCTGATCCTGAAAACAACCCAAACTTTGCATTCAAAATAAGAAATCGAACACGAGGTGGTTATTGCACCAATCATTATAAAACAGACCAGCAGTTAACTTTACAAATGTGCATACAATATTGGAGCCAGTGTCCTTAAGTTATACATCAAACATCGAACAACAAATGTCACAATGTGTTACTCATACAAATTCTTAAAAAAAAAAAATCCAACTACTGACCTGGAGCCTGATATTTACAACAGTTACAACTATCATCTCAGTTGGATTTCTCCATTTAGAGCAGCGATCTTCAACTCAGAGGCCAGTTTAACAGTTAAATGTTACAAATGTGCCGCAGCCTTCAGAGGACATGTGTGCAATAATTAAGAATATCCAGTGAAGATGGGATAGAAGTCACTTCCATTTAATAAAATGTCTTCCTTTGGATTGTATGAAGTCTGCTTAGCACAAAAAAATCACCTAACTCTAAAGGCGGTGAATATAAAGTTCGAGGTTGCTGATTGAAATTTGATTGCTTTCTTTGCTCAGCTGGAGTCTTCAAAAGATGGGTTGGAAAACACAGGTGGAGCAGCTCACACAGGATAATAAATCAATTAAATAGCAGTGTATTATATCAGCACATGAATAAATATCATGTCTCAGTACCTTTTAAGTAACATTTTGCTTTCATTTCTCCTCTTAATATATTTGAGCCAAGTTTAATTATTGGCTCTGAAAGGTTGTATCATAATTACAACACTGTGGGTGTACCTACACCACAAGGCTGCAGCCGTTCAAGAAGGCAGCTCACTACCACCTTCTCAAGGGCAAGTAGGGATTGGCAATAAATGCTGTCTCACACTCTGTGCATGGATACACAAAACTGAAAAACGACTAATCACAAATTGGAAACATGGCTGGGATCAAATGAAATGCAGATCTGTAAAAATAATAATTGTAGAAGATGAATCTTGAAATTTAAAAGTAAAAAAAAACAAAGCTGGAAATATTCATCAGCATTAGCAGCTGGGAGTGCATGATTCATCAGAACTGCCCTGTCCAGTTCCCAACAATGTATCAACATGAAGCAGAAAACTCTCTTCTCCCTGCTCCCACTTCCACTCACTGAGTCTGAACTGGGTACAATGTGTCAACATGAAGTAGAAAACTCTCTTCTCTCTGCTCCCACTGCCGCTCACTGAGTCTGAACTGGATACAATGCACAAGGACACAATACTGTGCCCAGACCTTTTTAAAATTATTATTTATAAACAACGTTCAAAGTAGTGTTACTATTAGTTATGTTAGAGTGGGTTAACACAACCGTTTAAACTACCCCCTGGGGAGCTTGGACACGTGCTCCCTGCAGACAGGGCATCATTTCACTTCACAAGGTATCATAGGGAGGATTAGCATATTCCCATCCCATAAGCCTTTCCTTCTCATTTCAACATTCTGTCTGATAAATAATGTTTTAATTTACTGACATAATTTTAGAAAATAAGTTACATCTGATAAACTCAATCCCAGGCGAGTGTGTGCAATGCGCTGAAATCAATTCATTTTTCTCACCACAAGTGTGAACAGTTTGTGTTTGCTAGACCACCGCTTGTCTAGGGAGCCTTCATTAACTGTGCACAGTGGCAGTATTGTAGCTAATGAGGTTTAACTGAGGCGTGATTATTGCTTATTGAAAACTTTTCCCAATACCCGGCTACGGTGACTTACAACAAAGTTGCTTTTAGTAATTTTTGATAGTCTTTTCGGAGACTGTTTACCTATGTGAAAAAATAGTAAAATAATCCCAGAGTTTTCTGTTAAAGTTTAGCAGGCAAAGCAGCTTTTTGAAGAGCTGAGCTTTTCAGCATTTAATGGTTGTGTTGATTGAACTCTGTCAGTGCTGGGGTTGCTAATGCTGTTTAGACATTTTCATGAAATTGATTCAGTAACACTTGTATTACTAAATATTTTCTTACCACTTACACATTGCTGCATTTACCTGATTGAGGATTCAGCGGGAGTGTTGCTACTTTCATTGATTTATGAATCTGTCCCCCTGCTGCCATTTAGCTTCTAATGAGAAAACAATTACGTCTCCCATGTACGTACATCTAACCCATTAGAAACCTATTAAGTTATTGTATTCAAACAAACCCATCAACTATTTGCTCTTCCTCAGCCCAGCAGCGAGTGAGACAGGGGAAAGTAGAAAGCAGCAATTATTTGCTCTCCAGCAGCCAGCAGGGGAAAGTGGCAATTGCTGTTTCAATCAGCGGGTTACTGGCCATCTCTGGGAAGTAGAAACTGCAACAGGGGCCAAATCTCCCACAAGCACGGGCTTAGGAAATCACAGGTAGATGATATCCCATTCACAAAACCTCCAAGCAGGATTTACAGAATGCAAGAGTGAGTTAGTCACATATAAAAGTTACATGCCACTTTCTAAATCTTTTCATTGGATGTGTTAATTTCATCTTAAGTTCTGCTCGTGGGAAAATGGCTGAAAGAGAGGTTGGGAAATAACAGCTTGAAATCACAGTCCTCTCTCCCACTACAATACTGATCCTTCCAACGTGCAGGCATTTGGGGGAAATGATGAGTTTGAAGTTTCAGATTAGCTCCCTCTTTATATAATTAGATGGATCTAGAAGCACTGGAGAAGGTGTAAGAAAGGTTTACTGGAATTATGCTAAAATTGGAAATTTATCTCATTCAAAAGAGATTGAACAGGTTAAAAAGGCTTTCTGTGGAGAAAGGTGTGAGGGATGACCTCAGCAAACCATTAATTTTAGAAAAAGATTTGGAAGATGTATCCACTTGTGGATAGACAAGAATCAACATAAATTAGTCACCAATAAATCCAATGTCCAATTCAGAGGCAACGTCTTTAACCAGAGATGTAAACAGAAAATGATGGAAATACTCAGCATATCTGGGAATTTCTGTGGATTGAGAACCAGAGTTATGTTTTCAGGCCTGTGCACTGATTCAATACAGTTCTGCTGAAAAGTCACAGACCTGATATGAAAACTATGTTTCTCTCTCCACAGGTGCTACCAGAGCTGTTTTAGTTCCAAAATATTGTGCTTTATTTCAGAGTTATAGCATCGCATTTCTCCCCTCTTTTTGAGTAGAATGTAGAACTCATTGCCAGAAGGATTAGAGATCCAAATCTGAGCTGGACAATCCTGGGTTCACATGATTAAAACATCATTCACCATCTGAATGTGGAAATGGATTCTCTCAATCACCTCATTCGTTGATACAGCAGCAGTCACATCTGATGGAGAAAACTTTGCGAAGGGATTTCCTCAGTTTGGCCACCTGTTAACAATACAGCTTTAAAAGTTCAAAGGAAATAAGTCGCAACAGTCACGTTCTGAATGACAAGACAGAGTTTAAATGCCCGGCATCTGGAAGGAAAAACAACTTCTTCACCCTGACTGCTGAGAATCCAGTGAATTCACCTCGAACTGTTGGGACTTGTTCTATTGTTAATTACACCCAAGACAGAAGTATGGTGGAAGCCCGTGTACTTTGACTGCTCTATTAATCGAATTAATAATTTTAAATTTTCTCTCCAAGCGTTCGATCATCATTGAAACATGAAACATAGTTTTACATTCAAGAATATCACTCTCCAATGGCGGACCTTTCACCCAGCATTCAGAGCGGGACAGAAGGTGTCCTATCCAGGACGCCATTGCCGTGCGCATGCGTATAGCTAAGTGTGATTGGCATCTGCGCAGTGCGGTCTCCTAGCTGAGCATGCGCAGTGCTCTTCTGTGAGCGGAGCCGGAGAGCTGGTGAGAAAATGGTGAATGCGGCAGAATAACAGATTTAGTGGGTGGGCGGGAGGAATGGAGCCAGTGAAGTGGGCAGGGAGGCTTCAGAAACACTCAATGCAGGCCGCACACCCTTAATATGAAACTACCGGCCCCGCGTTTGCAGCGAATAGACCGGAAATGGCTGGGACTCTCCCTCTGCCAGGCCCGGGGCAGCGGCTGTGCAGCAGTGCGCATGCGCGGTTATCCTGGTCCAGGTAGCAGGAGGAGAGAATGTTGTGAATTTCTATCCTGGACTGACTGGGATGGAGTTTGGAAACTCCTTTTACAGGGAGTTAGAAGGGGAGAATTTACACACAGCAAACTCAAACCAAGGGGAAAGTTTGTCTCTTCGCAACTTGTATCCTGGACTGACAGTGATGAGTATTTTTATAATCTCCTTTTTACAGGATGTTGAATGGGAAGGATTTGCAGATGGAAAACTCAAACCAACATCACATCAAGACCTGACAGAGTCATTCGATTCATCAGGACCTGAATATTGTCAGCCTCTGAGCGTAAGCATTGAGTTCCACTCAATCACTCATTGGGTAATTTTTTTTCCCTCACAGGCCCTCTGTATATATTGCCTCAAATCTTAAATCTATGTCTGTAATCCTTTTATGATCAACTAATGTGAACATCTTTATCTTATCTCAACCTTTCATAAACTTGTACACCTCCATAAAATCTCCCCTCAATCCACTTTGCTCCAAGATGAACATCCCCAGTTTCTCCAAACTAACCTTACAACTAAAATCCCTCATCCCTTACCCATTTTGGTAAATATTATCTGCACCCTCTCACATTCTTCATAATGTGTGGTGATCACTGGTCTGCACAGACCCAGATGTTATGTGTCTGTGTCTGTGATGTCATCACACATTGATAATTACACTGTGACATCATCACACATCGACAATTACACCATGACATCATCACACATCGACAATTACACGGTGACATCATCCCGCTCCTGAACTGGGAGATTTTTCTCTGACTCCGGTGCCTCTGATATCTTTCCAGCTGCAGGCTCCAGCAGGAGATTTTAAATTTAAAGTCTGTAATTGTTTCAGAGTTGAGGATATTTGACTATTCATCAACAGTTTAGATCTTTTAGTGCTGTACTCTGTTATCTATGAGAGTTTTAATGGCTCTGGGGCTGGTGTGACTCCTTTACTGAGGATCTGAATCCATGTCCATCTATTGCTCTGTTTCATCCTCTGCCCTTCCTGATCACCTCTCTGCCATTGTCTAATTTTCTCTATCTCTAATAATGGGTGTATTTTAAACCATGTTTAGGATTTTAATATTTCTTCTGCCAACTGTGTCTAAATGAGGTTTCCACTGCTGTCCATCCCCCGACCATGTGCTGCTGGCTCACCAGCTTTATCTTCCCACAGTAGCTTTCAGGAATCGTTTTCCCTGCGCTATAGTCCATTTCTCTTCTGCTTTAGCGCCTATGTTGTCATCAAATTCTGCCCATCCTGAAATGATAATTAATTAATTCTATTGTGTAATGGAACGTACCAAGGTGTTTCACAGGAGTGTTAGAAAGCAACATTTGACACAGAGCCACATGGACAAAAGTTTACTCAAAGAGGTAGGCGTTATGGATTATCTTAAGGAAGGAAAGTGAGGTGGAGAGGTTTAGCGGGGCAATTCCAGAGCTTGTGGCCTTGGCAGCTGCTGGAGGAGACCCAAAGGTGGTGCAGTTAAAATCAGGAATGCTGAGCAGGTCGGAATTAGAGAAGTGTAGAAACCTCGGAGGGTTGTGAGGCTGGAAGAGATTACAGAGGTAGGGAGGGAGAGACCATGGAGAGATTTGAAAAGAAGGATGAGAAATTTAAAATTGAGGTTCTCCTTAACCCAGAGGCTTTGTAAGTCGGTGAATACAGGGGTGATGGATGAACAAGACTTGGTCCGAGGAAGCAGAGTTTTGGATTACATGGAGGCTGAATGTGGGAGGCCAGCCGGGAGTGTGTTCGGAGAGTTAAGTCTAGACAGCACAAAGGAATGGATGACAGGTTGAGCAGTTACATAAAGGGATATGTGGATAGTGTGGGAAAAGATTTCGAACAGATTGAATGGTGGAGCAGAATGGGCTGAATGGCCTACTCCTGCTCCTATGTTCCTATACACAGTCTGGTTCAGCCACACACAGTTGTCAGTAAGAGGGATGGAACCGGTGGTCAGGGAGTGGAATTTGTAGTGGGGACTGAAGACAACGGCTTCAGTCTTCCCAATATTTAAACAGAGGAAATTTCTGTTGATCCAGACAAGTCAGGATGGTTTGTGACTTGGAAGGGATCTTGGAGATGATGGTGTTCACATACACCTGCAAGTAGAGCTGGATAGAGGGCCAGTGATAGGTGGAGATAACCAAAAGATGTCACAGACCAAAGGACAAAGAGGTGCTGAAGGTGGTGATATTATCTAAGGAATGTGCTAATTAAGGGTAGAAAGCAGGACAAGCAAGGTACAGATAGCCCTAGTGAGGGTGGGATGAAGGAGTCAAAAAAGGCTAAAAGGCAGAGATAAAATAATAGATGGAAATGTATTTAAAATAATGGAAATAGGTGGGAAAAGAAAAATCTATATAAATTATTGGAAAAAAAGGGGGGGAAATCAGAAAGGGGGTAGGGATGGAGGAGAGAGTTCATGATCTAAAATTGTTGAACTCAATATTCAGTCTGGTAGATTGTAAAGTGCCTAGTCGGAAGATGAGGTACCAATCCTCCGGTTTGCGTTGAGCTTCACTGGAACAATGCAACAAGCCAAGGACGGACGTGTGGGCATAAGAGCAGGATGGAGTGTTGAAATGGCAAGCGACAGGGAGGTCTGGGTAATGCTTGTGGACAGACCGAAGGTGTTCTGCAAAGCGGTCACCCAGTCTGCGTTTGGTCTCTGCAATGTAGAGGAAACTGCATTGGGTGCAGCGAATGCAGTAGACTCAGCTGAGGGAAGTGCAAGTGAAATGCTGCTTCACTTGAAAGGAGTGTTTGGGCCCTTGGAAGGTGAGGAGAGAGGACGTAAAGGGGCAGGTGTTGCACCTTATGCGGTTGCATGGGAAGGTGCCGTGGGAGGGGATTGAGGTGTAGGGGGTGATGGAGGAGTGGACCAAGGTGTCACGGAGGGTCTGCCTCGCCACCATCCTTTTCCATTCCTCCACTGTTAGGAAATTATCCAACTGCTTATCCCACACCCAGTACTGGATGAGCAGAAAATTCCTCCAATTTAATATTGAAGACAAAAGCCATTGTCTTCAATCACTACTACAAATTCCATCCTGTAACTACTGAGACCATCCCAATGAGTTATCATAGGGGTACATTGTCCGATGTTTATCAAGCCAGGAATCTTGCTTCCTAAACAAGGGAGAGAGAGAAAGAGCTATTTCTGTTATGTTGGATAAATTTCTGAAGATTTTATAAGGTTAATTAGGCAGTGATTTCTCACAGATCTCCCCAGTTTGAGAAGGGAATAACCTTATTGACTTCTCACAACTGATTTCTGACTAACATCACTATTTCTAAGCTATGAGCTTGTTTTCCTAATTTCTTGATAACAAACCATAGATAACATGCTAAACCTACTAGAATGATCAGAATCAGCAACACCAACACTTGAGCTGCTACCAAGAATAAATGTCAAAACTTTTCCACTAAATGTGATAACTATCGACTTATATTCATCCTCTCCACCTGCCAATCATCTCACACAATCTAAATTATAGACATGTCGTAAATACATCTGGTTCAAAAGTTCATGCACAGACTTTAAAGATTCTCTACCTCTGTGTTCACCTTCATCCACCTTGTGGATGTTTTCTAAATCCAGATTCTATTCCCCTCTTCAAATTAATTTGGTTCACTTTGTTAGATTCAATGTGTTTAATTCTTTCCTAAATGTTTGAGAGACAACTTTTCTGTGGAATATGTATTGATGTCTTGATAATTTAAAACGTTGTTTTATTCAACTGGCCACACTAATCACTCATGTTATTTTTTTTTTATTCATTCATGGGATATGGGCTTCACTGGTTAGGCCAGCATTTGTTGCCCATCCCTAGTTGCGTTTGAGAAGGTGGTGATGAGCAGCCTTCTTGAACCGCTGCAGTCCATGTAGTGGAGGTACACCCACAGTGCTGTTAGGAAGGGAGTTCCAGGATTTTGACCCAACGACAGTGAAGGAATGGCAATATATTTCCATATCAGGATGGTGAGTGACTTGGAGGGGAATTTCCAGGTGGTGGTGTTCCCAGTTGTCTGCTGCCCTTGTCCTTCTAGATGGTAGTGATCATGGGGTTGGATGGTGCTGTTGAAGGAGCCTTGGTGAATTCCTGCAGTGCCTGTCATCAAACCCCATCTACTCTCATCCATTTTCCAGCACTTGGCCCAAAGCCCTGTTAGCTGTGGTATTTCAAGTGTTCATCTAAATACTTCTTAAATGTTGTGAGAGTTCCTGCCTCTACCACTCCCTCAGGTACTGAGTTCAACATTTCACCTGGGCCTGGGGATTTATCCACTTTTAAGGCCGTCATTAGAGACTGAGTCTCAGTTAATCATTGTCTGAATCTGGGGAAGGGAGGGGGAGATTCTGTTAAGAAATGGATTGAACAATAAGAAATACCAAGTTCCCGCTCGTACCATTCGCACCTTATGATAACATAGTTATGGGATAATCTTGAGGATGGATGGAGTTGTATAAGAGGCATTTCGGGGAAGGTTCACTTGGTTGATACCTGGGATGAAAGTGTTGTCTTTTTTTAAAATTCATTCACGGGATGTCGGCTTCGCAGGCAGGTTCCAGATAGCCCCCACCCTCTGGGTGAAACAAAAATCCTCAAATCCCCTCTAAACCTTCTGCCCCTTGCCTTAAATCTATGCCCCCTGAGTATTGACCCCTCCACTAAAGAGAAACATTTCTTCCTATCCACCCTATCTATGCCCTTCATAATTTTGTGCACCACCATCAGGTCCCCCCTCAGCCTTCTCTGCTCTGAGGAAAACAACCCCAGCCTCTCTAGAACAAAAATAAAAGTACCTGGAAAAACTCAGCAGGTCTGGCAGCATCTGCAGAGAGGAACACATTTAACATTTCGAGTCCGTATGACTCTTCAACAGAACTAAGTAGCCTATCTAGTCTCTCTTCATAACTGAAATGCGCCAGCCCAGTCAACATCCTGAGTGAATCTCCTCTGCACCCTCTCCAGTGCAATCACATCCTTCCTATAGTGTGGCAAACAGAACTGCACAGAGTACTCCAAATGTGGCCTAAATAATGCTTTATACTGCTCCATCATAATGTCCCTGCTCTTGCATTCAATGCCTCGACTAATATGTCGACAATGTTTGAAACAAAGCTGATTTATTTAATATTTATCCAGAATATTATACTCCAGCACAGCTACAGGGATTATTAACATCAGCAGAAACAAACCCCAACTATCACAAAGAGCATCATTCAGTCCTGGATGTGATTTACAGCAGCAATTACAGCAGAATCCAACCCCGGGAGTCACTTGTGAATACACCGGTGTGTCTGCAGGGTGGATGAATGACTGAATCCCTTCCTACACATGGAGCAGGTGAACAGTCTCTCTCCAGTGTGAACTCACTGGAGTTTCAGCCGGAGGGATGGGTGAATGAATCCCTTCCCACACATGGAGCAGATCAATGACCATTCTCCAGTGTGAACTCGCTGGTGTGTTAGCAGATCCATTTTGCTTTTATAGCTTTTCACACAGTCGGCATGTTTAAAAGGTCTCTTTTCAGAGTGAATACGTTGATGTGAAGTGAGCTGGGTTAGTTGAATGAATCCCTTCCCACATTTGGAGCAGTTGAATGGTTTCTGCCCAGTGTGAACTTGCTGGTGTGTCAGCAGAATCTTTCTGCTTTTAAAGCACTTTTCACAGTCAGAACATTTAAAAGGTCTCTTGTCAGAGTGAACAAGTTGATGTGAAGTGAGACTACTTGTCTGAGTGAATCCCTTCCCACAGTCAGTACAGATGAATGGCCTCTCCCCAGTGTGAACTCGCTTATGTGTCAGCAGGGTGGATAACTGAGTGAATCCCTTCCCACACTCGGAGCAGGTGAATGGCCTCTCCCCAGTGTGAACTCGCTAGTGTATCAGCAGGTTCCTTTTGATTTTAAAGCTCTTCTCATAGTTGCAACATTTAAAAGGTCTCATGTCTGAGTGAACAAGTTGAGGTGAAGTGAGGTGGGTTAGTAGAGTGAATCCCTTCCCTCAATCGGAGCAGATGAAAGGCCTCTCCCCAGTGTGACTGCGCTGATAAGTTTCCAGCTCAGATGGGGATCTGAATCCCTCCCACAGTCCCCACATTTCCATGGTCTCTCCATGGTGTCGGTGTCCCCGTGACTCTCCATGTTGGACGATCAGTTGAATCCTTGTCCACAGACAGAACACATGCACAGTTTCTCCCCACTGTGCGTGGTGAGATGTTTTTTTCAGATGGTGTAACAGGTTAAAGCTCCTTCCACAGTCAGTTCACTGGAGCAGTTTCACTCGGGCGTGTCTGTGTGTCGGTGCTTTTCCAGTCACATTGATGTTTGAAATCTTTTCGCACAGACAGAACAGACAAATATTTCTCCTTCCATAGTCAAAGATCAATGTTATTCAGGTCCAATGTCGGGAAGTATAGACCAGTCAGCCTGACGTCGGTAGTGGAGAAAATTCTACAGTCCCTTGTAGAAGATTTAATAGCTGAGCACTTGGAAAATAGTGGCAGAATCGGCCAAAGTCAGCATGGTTTTACGAAAGGGAAATCATGTTTGACAAATCTACTAGAATTTTTCGAGGATATAACTAGTAAAGTTGATGAGGGGAGCCAGTGGATGTGGTTTATTTGGACTGTCGGAAGATTTTCGACAAAGTCCCACATTAGAAATTAAAGCATGTGGGTTTGGGGGTAAGTGTATTGAGATCGATAGAAAACTGGTTGACAGACAAGAAACAAAGAGTAGGAATAAGTGGGTCTTTTTCAAATGGCAGGCAGTGACAAGTGGGGTATCGCAGGGATTGGTGCTGGGACCACAGCTATTCACAAGATATACTAATGATTTAGATGAGGGAGCTAAATGTAATATCTCCAAATTTGCAGATGGCACAAAGCTGGGTGGGAGGGTGAGCCGTGAGGAACTTGCACAGATACTTCAGTGTGATTTGGACAAGCTGAGTGAGTGGGCAAATGCATGGCAGATGCAGTATAATGTGGATAATTGTGAGGTTATCCACTTTGGTAGCAAAAGCAGGAAGGCAGATTATTATCTGAATGGCTATAAATTGAGAGGGAGAAATGTGCAACGAGACCTGGGTGTCCTCGTACACCAGTCGCTGAAGGTAAGCATGCAGGTGCAGCAGGTGGTTAAGAAGGCAAATGGTATGTTGGCCTCCATAGTGAGAGGATTCGAATACAAGAGCAGGGGTGTCTTGCTGAAATTATACAGGGCCTTGGTGAGACTACACCTGGAATATTGTGTGCAGCTTTGGTCTCCTTATCTGAGGAAGAATGTTCTTGCTATAGAGGGAGTGCGGCGAAGGTTTACTAGACTGATTCCTGGGATGGCAAGACTTGCATATGAGGAGCGATTGAGTCGGCTGGCATGATATTTGCTGGAGTGCGGAAGAATAAAAGGGGGCATCTCATAGAAACCTATAAAATTCTAACAGGACTAGACAGGGTAGATGCAGGAAGGATGTTCCCGATGGTGAGGGCGTCCAGAACCAGGAGGCACAGCCTGAGGATACGGGATAGACCATGTAAGACTGAGATGAGGAGAAATGTCTTCACCCAGAGAGTGGTGAGCCAATGGAATTCACTACCACAGGAAGTAGTTGAGGCAAAAACATTGTATGCTTTCAAGAAGAAGTTCAATATAGCTCTTGGGGCGAAAGGGATCAAAGGATATGGGGAAAAAGCAGAAGCAGGCTATTGAGTTGGTTGATCAGCCATGATCATAATGAATGGCATAGCAGCCTCGAAGGGCCGGATGGCCTACTCCTACTCCTATTTCTATGTTTCTCTGTTTCCTGGTGAATCGAGTAACAGTGTCAGATCCTGATGTGATATTTGGTTTTAGTTTCCTATCTGCAAATCATCTCCCTCTTGTACCCTGTAAAAGGAGTTTACAAAAATCTTCACTGTAAGTACAGGATAGAAATTCAAAACAGACAATTCGAGTTTCTTTGGTACGTTCTTTTCCCAAACATATAGTCCAATCAAACTGAAAGAAGCTCAAATCAGCAACAAAGTCCCAACAAAAGCAAAGGGAACCTTCCTAACTAAACCAGAATATCGGTTCCAGTGTCTATGAGACACTCTGTACCCTGAGGTACCCAGAGGATGTGCAAGATATCAAACGCACTGGTGGACACCATATGTTCCCTCTCCAGGGCCACCCGAGCACAGGCAAGGCCATGGAAGAGAAATCGGCAGCCAGTGTGTCCAGACCCATGTGTGTCACCCATCCTGGATCTGCAAATTCCTGTTTTAAACAGGCCCATGAACAGTCACAGGAGAAGATTCTCTAACTGACCACCGCCCCCCTCTCTCCACCCCACCCACCACCCCAACCCATCTACACTGGGCAGCCAGACATGAGGATTGTGTGGCTGAAGTGTCATCAAAGGCTGCGGATCAGCCCCATTGGGGCTGCAACCTCTCACCCTGAATAGTTCCAAGGCCCATGGACTCCTCTGGGCCCAACATCACCTGCAGCCTGGGAGTGGGTGTAGTTACTCAAGAAATTGTTTGCAGTGATTTTCTCTGCCGGGCACAAGGACCCTGTGGGGAAACGGGACGGTGAAGCCCCGCCCACTCACTGTTACATCAACAAGTAATACGCGCATGCGCCCTGCTGAAACAAGATGGCGGCCGCTACCCTGGGTCTGGGTCTCGGGGATAAAAATAAAAAAAAACTCAATAAAATTAGCGATGAAACTATAGAGAAAGCTGAATGTAACAGAACATCCAGTATCCAGCGGAAAGATGGGGAGTGGGAATTGTCCATCTCAGTCTGGTCTATAGATACTTAATGAGGGGACATTATTCTCTGTGTCTTTCCCGGACCTGGAGGTGGAAAAGGGGCGAATGAATGAACTTTAAACACCTCGTCCACTTGGCACAGAAACTGTCTGAGACTCAGAATAGAAACCGCATGGAACTAAATACTGACACATACTAAACTGCTGGCTGCAAATAAATACAAATGTATCCTGGGGGAGACGGTGCCACAGTGGGAATGTTACTGGACTAATAATCCAGAAAACCAGCTTAATGCTCTGGGGACAGGGGTTCAAATCCCACCACAGCAGCTGGTGGAATTTAAAATAATTATTACATCTGGAATGGAAAGCCACTCTCAATAAGGGCGACAATTAAGCCCTTGTCGATTGTCATAAACACCCACCTGGTTCACTAATGTCCTTTCGGGAAGGAAATCTGCCGTCCTTACCTGGTCTTACATGTGACTCCAGGTCCACACTGAAATGTGGCTACTCTTAAGTACCCTCTGAAATGGTGTGGCAAGCAGTTGCTTCAAGGGCAACAAATGCTGTCACTGCTCACATTCCATGAAAGAAAGTTTTTAACACCACCGCCACTGAATGGCTACAATTTCGGAAGGAAGTGAAGACAGAGGGTCCAGAAAAGATGCAAGAGAACGGTTCCCTTTCCAAGGATAACAAACCAACTTCATCCGCCTAATTGAAGTTCCGATCTCTCGTGAATCTTTCCTCCACACTCTCACATTCTTCCTAAAGCTCAGAATTGGACACAATGCTGCAGTTGGGTCCAAAGCACTGTTTTATTCAGGTTTATTCTAAATTGGTTGATTTTGTACTTTATTCCCATATTCATAAATCCCAGGATTCCACATGCTTTATTCATTGCTGTCTCAGCCTGCCCTGTCATCTTCAATGATTTGTGCACATAAAGCCCCAGATTACGCTGCTCCTGCACCTTTTTACACTTGTATCCTTTATTTTATCTTACCTCTCCTTGTTTTTCCTACCGAAATGAATCACTTCACACCTCTCTGAATGAAATTTTATCTGCCACCTGTCTGCCCTTTCCACTATGGTCTCTTGGGGTTTATCACCATCCTCCCCACTGTGAACACAACTTGAAAATTTGGTGTCGTTTGCGAATTTTGAAATGCAGCCCTGCACACATAAGTCTAGATCATTAATATATATCAAGAAATCAGTGGTCTGACCACCGACCCTTTGTGATCCCACTTTATACTTTTCCTCAGTTTGAAAAAGCAACCGTTCACCATGCATGTTGTTGCCTGTCACACAGCCAATGCTGCCTTTGCCCGAAGGATTTTAACTCTGCTGACACGCCTGTTACTTGGCACTGTATCAAATACTGTTCAGCAATTCATGTGCACATCAACCGTGTTACCCTCAGCAACATTCTCTGTTGCCTTATCAAAAACTCAAGAAATTTAGTTCAACACGATTGTCCTGAACAAATTGTACAAGTGACTTAATTTCGACCTGAATTGCCACTTCTAAATGCTTTCCCACACAGAGGTTAACCTGACTGGTCTGTCAATGCTGGGCTGACACTTCCATTTAAGATTACTAAGGATTTAATATTAGTGCCCGGAAGTGTGGGGAAAATATGAGGAGTTGTGAAATTGAATTGTAACATTTAAAGACACTGATAAGTGATAAATAGCTCAATAAATAATCAGATTTCAAGACATAAAGTACAGTTAAATTAATTTATGAATAACTGAATTGAATTATTAATAATGTCAGGCAGAGTACTTGGAGTGGAGAAACGAAAATTACTGCAATGCTTAAAACATGAAATGAAAAGATCAAAAACTGGAAACACTCAGCAGGTCTGGAAGAGAGAAACAGAATTAACGTTTCAGGCCTGTGAGCCATTGAAAGGGGGAGGTGGAAGAGGAACAGAACGAAAGGTCTGTGAAAGGCTGCAGGGTGGGAGAGATTAACTGACAAAAGGTTTCATGATGTAAAGTCAAAAGGAATGGTAATGGGACCATTAAAAACACAAATCTGTGTCTAGATGAGGTGTGAATGACACGATAATAACAACAGCCTGAATGCAATGTGAAGAAAATGAGAGAAATGAGAATGGAAAACTAGGACTCAACGAAATCAGGAACAAATGAGGGCAGAGGTAAATACTTGGTTAAACAGGGATCCAGGGACAAAAGGAAGAAGGTGGGAATCACTTTGAATGGAGCAGCGGGATAGAGACAAGTCAGAGAAACATAGAATGGTTACAGCAAAAGAAGGAGGCCATTCAGCCAGTCGTGTCTGTGTTCGCCCCCTGAAGGGACAATTTACCTAATGCCACGTCCCTGCCTTTGCCCCATAGCCCTGCAATTAAACAAGATTGAACAAGTCTTAAACAAAACTTGTATGAAACAAGATGTTTACGCGAAGGGGCAGCAGGAAAAAAAAGAAAAGCAACTTGTTTACAGAGTGTATCGGGGTGGGGAGCAGCATAATGTACCTGTGCAGGTCAGTGAGGATCCCCAAGGTCCATCAGCCGTCTGCATACGGTGTTTAGTGGGCCTTGGGGGAGGGGAGGATGGAACCATTTGGGACACAGCACAGGGCAGGAGGTCATTCCTCCCCCACTGTCCTGGTGACACGAAGGACTCACCTTGGACTGTCCCACACCTGGGCCGGGCGGGGTCAAGGTGCAGGAAGCTGCAAGCTGGTTGGTTGAGCTGTGAACTGGGCGGGGTTGGGGGTTTGAGTGACAGGTCTGGGGCTATATCAGAGCAGCACAGTCACTGCTCTCCCTTTTCCTAGTGGAAGTTTCACTGAAATGGTGTTGGTGAGTGTTTCTAAACTCTGCCTCACTATCCCGGGAATGGAGGTGGATTGGAGGTTGCTGTGAGTGTTGGGTTATATTGTTTCTCCTCATTCTTCCCGCTTCTCCCACTCCCAGTTCCAGGCTGCAGGTCCCGGTGATTCTGGATGCGGGACGGTTGTTAGTCCCGCCCCTGGTGTGTGTGCGCAAGCGCAGATCCGCGGCTTATTGTTCTGTCATAATGGCGGGTGACGTCCTCCTGTATTTTGCTGCAGTTCTTCACCTCCTTGACTCTCGCGCCGCCATAGTTGCCACCTGCCGATTGCAGCAACCGACCTCCGATCAGGAAATGAACAACTTTTAGATAGAGCGGTTTCTGGAGCGCATAGCATTGTGGGAACATTGCCCGCCATTAGTAGGTAGCCATCGCCGAGAGTTATCGTGCAGTCTGAAGGCAGCTCAGTGACCTGAGCCCCGCCTTCTGTTTCTTAATCTATTCATGCTGCCTGACCTGCTGGATATTTAAAATATTTTATCTCTTCATTTCAGTTCCAGTCTTGCAGAGCTTTGCTTTTGTTTTATTGTTTCATGCAGCCGAGTCTGGAAACACAGACAGACCAATTAGGAGCCGGTTTGAATTAGGGTGGGTGTTGAATAGGGTCTTTTTTGGTTGCATCAGTTTTGAGCTGGAGTTGGAATTGGAGGAGAAGCTGCAGGGGTTAACCCCAAGGACTTTGCAACCCAGTCGGGCCCAGCAATTTCCAGTGTGAGTCTGTTAAAGGAGGTAGATCCTGGGGGAGAACAGAGTGACAAACGTCCATTCAATTTAAGAGTGTTGTTTTAGTAACAAGTATTTCTACAGTGCCTTTTTTTCCGAGATTTTTAGTTAACTCGATTCTTGGTCTTTGGTGTTACTAACAAGACCAGCAGATATAGTCAATCCCCAGTTGTCTGTTGGTCAGGTGTTGGTGGGCCTTCTTCCTTAACCGCTGCAGTCACTGTGGTGAAGGTGTTCCAACAATGCTGTTTGGTAAGGAGTTACAGGATTTTCACTGAGCGATGATAAATGTCCAAATCAGCAATAACAAGTTGCATTTATGTAGCACACTGATTAGAATAGAACGTTCCAAAGTATTTCACAGGAACATTTAACACTGAAGCACATGAGGAGATATTGGGGCACATGATCAACAGCTTGGTCAAAGAGGTAACTTCTAAGGAGAGTCTTAAAGGATGAGAAAGAGAGGCCTAAATAGGGAATTCTAGAGCTTATGGTCTGAGCAGCTGAAGACACGGTCACCAATGGTGGGTCAATTAAAACCAGGGATGCTCAATTGGCCTGAATGAAATGAGTCCAGATATCTGGGAGGGATGTAGATTGGAGGATATGATAGAGATAGTGAGGGGCGTAGTCACTGAAGGATTTCAAAACAAGGATGAGAATTTGAACATTGAGTTGCTGCTTAACAAGGAGCCTATGTAGCTCAGTGAGAACAGGGGCGTTGGATGTACGAGACAAAGTGCGAGTAAAGACACGGGAAGTGGAGTTTTAAATGACTCCATTGTTTATGTGGCAGGCTAGGAAGATTCCAGTTTAGAGATAACAAAGGAATGGATGTGTTTCAGCAGCAGCTGAGCTGAGGCAGGTATGAAATTCAGCAAAATGACTGATGTGGAAATGGACGGCCTTAGTGGTATGTAGTCAGAAGCTCAGCTTGGGGTGAAATATGACACCAAGATTGTGAACTGTCTGGTTTGGCCTCAGAGTTGTCAGAAAGGCATTGAAGGTTGGGGAGTGGAGTTTGTAGCAGGGAATGAAAACAATGGCTTCAGTCTTGCCAAAATTTAAATGGAGGAAGTTTCTGTCCATCTAGTAATGGATGTCAGACAACTCAGGGCGGAGTGTGACTTGGAGGTGATGGTGTTCACATTCACCTGCTAGCCTGCTCCTTATGGAGGTTGGAGGCTAAGGGATTGGGAAATTCTGTCAAAGTTCTGGTAGAGTTGTGTAGGCCCAGACTGGGTGGCAGGTTCCCTTCCCTGAAGGACATTAGTGAACCAGTTGGGTTTTTATGACAATCCAGCAGATTTCATGGTCACTTTTTCCTAATGCCAGTCCCACACGTTGAGCTCAATTTCACACCCAGCCTTTGTGTATTTGTGAGTTCTCCCTCACTCATCTTTGCTTGTTTTGTCCTATTTTCACAGGGTTTGCAGTCCAGAATCACAAACCCAACATCACATCAGGATCTGACGGTGTCGTCCAATTTATCGCAACCCAAATACCATCGGATTTTGAATATGGGAGTTAAGAGCCCTGTTCGCCATGGGGAGAAACCACACGCACGTTCTGTGCGTGGGCGAGGCTTCAGCTGATCATCTGACCTGTTGAAACACAGTCACGCTGGAGAGGATCCATGGAAATGTGGGGACTGTGGGAAGGGATTCAATCACCCATCCCAGCTGGAAATCCATCAATGTACAAGTACTGGAAAGAGACCATTCACAAGGTCAGTGTGTGAAAAGGGATTTTCTGATTCATCCAACCGACTGAGACACCAGCAAGTTCACGCTAGGGAGAGGCCATTCACCTGCTCGGAGTGTGGGAACGGATTCACTCAGTCACCCAGCCTGCTGAGACACCAGCAAGTTCACACTAGGGAGAGACTGTTTACCTGCTCTGTGTGTAAAAAGGGATTTGCTGATTCATCCTCCCTAATGAAACATAAGCGAGTTCACACTGGGGAAAGACCATTTACCTGCACTGTGTGTAAAAAGGGATTTGCTGATTCATCCAACCGACTGAAACACCAACGAGTTCACACTGGGGAGAGACCATTTACCTGTTCTGATTGTGGGAAGGGATTCACTCAGTCATCACATCTGCTTAGACACCAACGAAGTCATACTGGGGGAAGACAATTTACCTGTTCTGATTGTGGGAAGGGATTCACTGATTCATCCAGCCTGCTGAGACACCAGAGAGTTCACACTGGAGAGAGACCGCTTAACTGCTCCACATGTGGAAAGGGATTTGCTGATCCATCCAACCTCCTGGAACACCAGCGAGTTCACACTGGGGAGAGACCGTTCACCTGCTCCAAGTGTGGGAAGGGATTCACTCGGTCATTTCATCTACTGAGACACCAGAGAGTTCACACTGGGGAGAGGCCGTTTACCTGCTCAGAGTGTGGGAAGGTATTCATACAGTTTTCCAATATGCTGAGACACCAGCAGGTTCACAAGTAACTGCTGTGGTTGGATTTAGTTCCCAATGATATTCTTGTCTGAAGCATATTCATAAGTGTGTGTTTCTGCTGTGTTAATAAACTCCAGCCCAGTTACAGATTTTGTATAAAATTGGAATAAACCAGCTTTGCGATAAACAGTATGTTGAGTCGTTTTGATATCTCTAGCACAAGTTAGTTCCTTTTGAAGTGCTCTCCCTCTGCCCTGTCTCCTCCATTCTCACCCCCAACGACAGTTGTGAGGAGCTCATGGAATTTCTTTGTCACTAAGATTGAGACAATCTGATCAGCTGCCTCTGCTGCTTCCCACCCTTCCACTAACCCACCGGGGCAGACTGTCTCTAAATTTCCCCCAATATCTGGGCCATGAACACATCTTTTTCCAGTTTCTCTCCCATCTCCTCTCATGCCCTCTGTGTGCACCACCTGCTCCATCGACCCTATTCCCACTAAACTACTGACCATCCAACTTCCCCATGTTTGCCATCATTGTCAATGGTTCTCTCTTTTCAGATACTGTTCTGCTCTCCTTTAAACCTTCCATCATTATAATGTCCTTAAATAAAAACAAGCCCGTCACTCTCCCATCTTTGCATGCTGCCGCCTCATCTCCAGCCTCTCTTTCCTTTCTAAAATCCTTAAACATTTTGTAATCTCCCAAAACTGTGTCCATTTTTCCGAGAACTCCATGTTTGAATCCCTCCAATCAGGTTTCTGCCCTGCCTCAGTTCGAAAACAGTTCTTATCAAAGCCACAAGTGAGATCCTATGTGGCTGTGACACAGGTAAACTTTCCCTTCTGGTCCTTCCCGACATGTCTCACCTTCTTGGAGAGGAGACAGCCAGACCTGTGAGGAACACATCCGATCGGGCAGTGGGCTGAGTTTGAAAATAAACCCAAGGGCGACATTGCAGGAAAACTTGGTGGGTGAGAAGTTGCTGTTAGGGATTGTGTTTAAATAGCTTAAAACTAGAAAAAAAACATAACATTTATAAAGAGGTAGCTGCCTGGATTTCAGTAAGGAACACCAACAATAGGGAAGTAACATTAAATCAAGTCAAAGTGAAATAGAGTCATAAAGTAAACCAAAGTAAGGTAAAGTTAGGAGAAGTGTCGCAAAGTGAAGTTACTGTTAATTTATTCTACTCATCCTCCTTACTTTAAGTGTAAAATAAGAAGGAAGCAAAATGGGTAACAGGAAGTAGTCGTGAGGCTACAAGGCAGGAGAAACAAAGCAGAGCATTGAGTCTGCTTCAAATGCAGAATTATGTTAAAAAGGGAAAATTAAAGGCGCTCTCCCTGAATGTGCACAGCATTCGCAATCGATGATCAGAAGGCATAAATAGTAAGATACTATCTGAGTAAGATATTATTGCCATTATGGAAACATGGCTGCATGGTGACAAAAACTGGGAACTGAATTTTCATGGATACTGGAAGTTTAGTAAAGGCAGACAAGGAGGTGGAGTTATGCTGATAATAAGGGATGAGATCAGCGCATTAGTAAAGGGGATCTCAGTTTGGAAGAACAATGTGGAATCTGTTTGGGTGGAGCTAAGAATTAGCAAAAGGCAGCAGACATTTGTTGGAGTTATTCATAGCCTACCAGATAGTAATGGTAATAGTAATGCATTAATCTTTAATATAATAGCATAGGCTGTACATTGATCATGGATGACTTCGATCTATAAGTACACTGAGTGAACCAATTGAGCACTGATGCTGTGGAAGATGAATTTCTGGAGTACGTTGGGGCCGGTTTTCTAGAGCAGTATGTTGAGGAGCTGACTCGAGGACAGGCTATTTTAGATCTAGCATTATTTAATGTAAAAGGACTAATTAATAATCTTGTTGTAAAAGAACCTTTGGGGGCGAGTGAACACAATATTATAGTATTTTATACTGTGTTTGAAAATGAGGTAGTTCACTCTAAAGCAAGGGTGTTAAAGTTGAATAAAGGAAATTATGAAGGTGTGAGGGAGAAATTGGCTGAGATAGAATGTGAAAATACATTAAAATGTACAGAGGCAATGGATAGCCTTCAAAGAATTATTACATAGCTTACAGCACATATACCTTCCTTCAAGGTGCAGAACCCCCAAAAAGTCAGTCAACCATGTCTGACAAAGGAAGTTAAGGATGGCATAAAATTTAAAGATAAGGCTTATAAAGTTGCCAGAAGTGGTAGTAAACCTGAGGATTGGGAGGCTTTTAAAATACATCAAAATAAGACCAGGAAACTGGTAAAGAAAGGGAGAATAGCATATGAATGCAATCTGGAGAAAAGATAAAAACAGACTCTAAAAGCTGCTTTTGGCAAATGTGGGTCCATTGCTTGCAGAGTTGGGGAATAGAGAAATGGCAGAGAAGCTAAATGATAATTCCGAGTCTGTCTTCACTGGGGAAGATACAAGAAATCTCCCAGGTTTAGAGATCCAAGGGAGTAGGGAGAATAAGGAGTTGAAGGAAATTAATATCAGTAAGAATGGGATTGAAAGTTGATAAGTCACCGGGACCTGACATATTAATTAGCAAAATAAACCCACATGGGATAGGAGGCAGTACACTGGCATGGATTAAGGATTGGTGAACAGGCAGAAAACAAAGAGTGGAAATAAATGGGTAATTCTCGAGTTGGTAGACTGTGACTAGTGGGGTACCGCAAGGATCAGTACTTGGGTCCCAGATGATCACAATATATATTAATGATTTGGATGTGGGGACCAAATATAATCCTTCCAAGTTTGCAGATGATACAAAGCTAGGTAGGAATGTGTTATGAGGTATATGTAAAGCAGCTATGGAAGGATTTGGACAGGCTTAGTGAGTGGGAAAACAAAAACAGAATTACCTGGAAAAACTCAGCAGGTCTGGCAGCATCGGCGGAGAAGAAAAGAGTTGACGTTTCGAGTCCTCATGACCCTTCGACAGAACTTGATTTCGAGTCCAAGAAAGAGTTGAAATATAAGCTGGTTTAAGGTGTGTGTGTGGGGGGGCGGAGAGATAGAGAGAGAGAGAGAGGTGCTTGTGTAGACAAACAAGCAGTGATAGAAGCAGATCATCAAAAGATGTCAGCGACAATGGTACAAAAGAACACATAGGTGTTAAAGTTAAAGTTGGTGATATTATCTAAACGAATGTGCTAATTAAGAATGGATGGTAGGGCACTCAAGGTACAGCTCTAGTGGGGGTGGGGGGAGCATAAAAGATTTTAAAATATTTAAAAATAATGGAAATAGGTGGGAAAAGAAAAATCTATAAAATTTATAGGGAAAAAAAAAAGGGAAAAAGGGGGGAAACAGAAAGGGGATGGGGGAGGGAGCTCACGACCTAAAGTTGTTGAATTCAATATTCAGACCGGAAGGCTGTAAGGTGCCTAGTCGGAAGATGAGGTGTTGTTCCTCCAGTTTGCGTTGGGCTTCACTGGAATAATGCAGTAAGCCAAGGACAGACATGTGGGCAAGAGAGCAGGGTGGAGTGTTAAAATGGCAAGCGACAGGGAGGTTTGGGTCATTCTTGCGGACAGACCGCAGGTGTTCTGCAAAGCGGTCGCCCAGTTTATGTTTGGTCTCTCCAATGTAGAGGAGACCACATTGGGAGCAACGAATGCAGTAGACTAAGTTGGGGGAAATGCAAGTGAAATGCTGCTTCACTTGAAAGGAGTGTTTGGGCCCTTGGACGGTGAGGAGAGAGGAAGTGAAGGGGCAGGTGTTACATCTTTTGCGTGGGCATGGGGTGGTGCCATAGGAGGGGGTTGAGGAGCAGGGGGTGATGGAGGAGTGGACCAGGGTGTCCCGGAGGGAGCGATCCCTACGGAATGCCGATAAGGGGGGTGAAGGGAAGATGTGTTTGGTGGTGGCATCATGCTGGAGTTGGCGGAAATGGCGGAGGATGATCCTTTGAATGCGGAGGCTGGTGGGGTGATAAGTGAGGACAAGGGGGACCCTATCATGTTTCTGGGAGGGAGGAGAAGGCGTGAGGGCAGATGCGCGGGAGATGGGCTGGACACGGTTGAGGGCCCTGTCAACGACCGTGGGTGGAAAACCTCGGTTAAGGAAGAAGGAGGACTTGTCAGAGGAACTGTTTTTGAAGGTAGCATCATCGGAACAGATGCGACGAAGGCGAAGGAACTGGGAGAATGGGATGGAGTCCTTACAGGAAGCGGGGTGTGAGGAGCTGTAGTCGAGGTAGCTGTGGGAGTCGGTGGGTTTGTAATGGATATTGGTGGACAGTCTATCACCAGAGATTGAGACAGAGAGGTCAAGGAAGGGAAGGGAAGTGTCAGAGATGGACCACGTGAAAATGATGGAGGGGTGGAGATTGGAAGCAAAATTAATAAATTTTTCCAAGTCCCGACGAGAGCATGAAGCGGCACCGAAGCAATCATCGATGTACCGGAGAAAAAGTTGTGGAAGGGGGCCGGAGTAGGACTGCAACAAGGAATGTTCCACGTACCCCATAAAGAGACAGGCATAGCTGGGGCCCATGCGGGTACCCATAGCCACACCTTTTATTTGGAGAAAGTGAGAGGAGTTGAAGGAGAAATTGTTCAACGTGAGAACAAGTTCAGCCAGACGGAGGAGAGTAGTGGTGGATGGGGATTGTTCGGGCCTCTGTTCGAGGAAGAAGCTAAGGGCCCTCAGACCATCCTTGTGGGGGATGGAGGTGTAGAGGGATTGGACGTCCATGGTGAAGAAGAAGCGGTTGGAGCTAGGGAACTGGAAATTGTTGATGTGACGTAAAGTGTCAGAGGAATCACGGATGTAGGTGGGAAGGATAATATCACCAACTTTAACTTTAACACCTATGTGTTCTTTTGTACCATTGTTACTGACATCTTTTGATGATTTGCTTCTATCACTGCTTGTTTGTCTACACAAGCACCTCTGTCTCTCTCTCTCTATCTCTCCGCCCCCCCCCCACACACACACTTAAACCAGCTTATATTTCAACTCTTTCTTGGACTCGAAATCAAGTTCTGTCGAAGGGTCATGAGGACTCGAAACGTCAACTCTTTTCTTCTCCGCCGATGCTGCCAGACCTGCTGAGTTTTTCCAGGTAATTCTGTTTTTGTTTTGGATTTCCAGCATCCGCAGTTTTCTTTGTTTTTATCTTAGTGAGTGGGGAAAGCACATGGCAGATGGAATATATTGTGGAAAAATGCGAGGTTATCCACTTTGGTAGAAAGAACTGATGTTCAGAGTATTTCCTAAATGATAAGAGATGAGAAAGTGTGGATGTGCAAAGGGACCTGGGTGTCCTTGTCCATAAGTCACTGAAAGCTAACTTGCAGATGCAGCAAGCTATTCAGAAGCCTCATCGAATGTTAGCTTTTGCCACAAGAGAATTTGAGTACAGGAGTGGTGAAGTTTTGCTTTAATTGTTTAGAATCTTGTCTAGACTGCCCCTGGAGTAGTGTGTGCAGTTTTGGTCACCTTGCCTCAGAAGGATATTATTGCCATAGAGGGAGTGCAATGAAAGTTCACAGGCTTGTTCCGGGGATGGTGAGATTGTCTTATGAAGAGAGATTGGGCAAACTGGGCCTGTATTCTCCAGAGTTTCAAAGAATGAGAGATGATCTCGTTGAAATCTTCAAAAATATTTCAAGAAAAAGACAGGGTAGATACAGGTAAGGTTCTTACATTGGCTGGGGGGGGGGGGTCTAGAACCAGGGGACACAATTTCCAAATAAGGGGGAAGACACCTTGGACCGAGAAATTTCTTTACTCAGAGGGTTATGAAACTTTGGAACTCTCTACCCCAGAGGGCCATGGAAGCTCAGTCATTGAGTATGTTTAAGGTAGAGAGTGGGAGATTTCTGATTAACAATCATGTAAAGGGTTATGGGGATAGTGTGGGTAAACGGTATTGAAGTGTTTGATCAGCCATGATCGTATTGAATGGTAGAGCAGGCTCGACGGGCTGAATCAACTTCCCCTCTTCCTATTCATTGTTTCTGCCTAATTGTTCACCTATTTCCGATTTTTCTTCCCGCCACCACCCACCCCACACCCACTAGGGCCATTTACCACTTTCCAGAGTGCTTACCCTGGTCCTGCCATTATCACATTTTGCTTCCTTAATGTCACCATTAGCACCTCATTTAGCCAGTACCACCACCATTAACTACTCTCTGACCTTTTGTTTATGACATCTTTCGCCATCTCTCCTTTGCCTCCACCTATCGCTGGCCTTCTATCCAGCTTCACCAGTTCCACCCTCCTTAATCAGCACATATTTCACCACATCTCTACCTCCTTTTAGATCTGAAGAAGAGTTATATAGACTCAAAACATTATCTCTGTCTCTCTCTCCACAGATGCTTTCAGACCTGCTGTGTTTTTCTGGCATTTTTTGTTTTCGTTCCCCTGTTCCTATGCTTGTGGTGGATCCCCCTCTCAAGGGGCAAAGGGCATAGCCGAGAGTCTAAATGAATACTTTGCAACTGCCTTTACCAAGGAAGAAAATGCTACCCAGACCATGATGAAAGAGGATGTGATTCAGATTCAGATAGGTTTAACATTGAATTAGAGGAGATATTAAATAGGTTATCTATATTTAAAGTTGTGAAACAACAACAGAACATTCTGGAAAAACTCAGCAGGTCTTACAGCATCTGTGGAATAAAAAAAATTATGTTTCGAGTCCATATGACTCACTGTTTTGTTCTTTCTCCACAGATGCTGTTAGACCTACTGAGTTTTTCCAGCATTTTCTGCTTTTGTTTCAGAATTCCAACATCTGCAGTATTTTTGCTTTTACTTTAAAGTTGTGAAATCACCTGAGCCAAATGAGATGCTAAGGATACTGGGAGAAATAAGAGAGGAAGTTCCAGAGGCACTGGCCAGAATATTTAATTGTGCCTTAGACTCAGGTGCCAAAGGACTGGGAGATTGCAAAAGTTCCACCCTTGTTCCAGAATAGGTGTAAGGATAAGCCCAGCAACTGCAGGGCAATTAGTTTCACTTCAGTGGTGAGAAACTTTGAGAAACTATAATTTGGACGAAGTTAACAGTCACATGGACAAATACAGGTTAATTAAGGAAAAAACAACATGGACTTCTTAAGGTAAAATCTTGTTTTACTAACTTCCTGGAGTTCTTTGAAGAGGTAACAGAGAGGGATGATGAGGGCAATGCTGCTGATGTGGTGTACATGAACTTTCAAAAGGCATTTGGTACAGAGCTGCACAACAGACTTTTAAGCAAAGTTATAGCTCATTGAATAAATGGGACAGGAGCCACATGGATGTGGAATTGGCTCAGTGGAAGGAAACAGGAAATAGTTAATGGATGTTTTTCAGGCTGGTGGATCGTTTGTAATGGTGTTCCCCAGGGGTCAGTGTTGGGACTCGGGCTTTTCCTGATATAGATTAATGACCTAAATCTTGATGAAAAGGGAAACATTTCAAAGTTTGCTGAAGATACAAAACATGGAAGCATCGAGAACTGTGTTGAGGACGGTATAGAACTTCAAAAGGAAATAGACAATTTGGTGGAATGAGACAAATGGGTGGAAGGTGAAGTTCAATGCAGAGAAATGTGAGGTGATACAGTTTGTAGTAAGAACATGGAGAGGCAATAGAAATTAAGGGGTACAACTCTAAAGAGGTTGAAGGAGAAAGAGACCTGGGTGTATATGTCCATAAGTCATTGAAAGTGGCAGGAGAGTGATTGAGAGAGTCATTAATAAAATATACAATATCCTGGGTTTTATTAATAGGGGCATAGAGTGCAAGAGCAAGGAGGTTATGTTGAATTTGTATAAGTCACTAGCTTGGCCTCAGGTGATTTACTGCATCCATTTCTGGGCACCACACTTCAGGGAGGATGTGAAGGCGTTGAAGAGGGTGCAGAAAAGATTCGCAAGCTTGGTTCCAGGAAGGAAGGACAGCACATCAGAAGATAAATTGGAAAAATTAGGACTGTTTTCATTAGTGAAAAGAAGGCTGAGAGGATATTTGGTAGAGTTATTCAAAATCAAGTGGGGGCTGCACAGAATAGATGAGGAGAAACTGTTCCCACTCATCAAAGGATTGGGAACAGGAGGGCATAGTTTTAAAGTGATCAGTAAAAGAATCAACAATGATATGAGGAAAATCCTTTCATGCAGTATCTGGTTAGGGTCTGGAATGCTTTGTGTGGGAGTGTGGTGGAGGCAGGTCCAATTGAAGCATTCAGGCAGGAATTAGGCTGTTATCTGAAAAAGAAGAATGTACAGATTTATGGGGAAAAGGCAGAAGAATAGGACTGGTTGAGTTCCTCATTCAGAGAGCCAGTGCAGACACGATGGGGCCAAATGGCTTCCTTCAGTGTCAAACTAAATCTGTAATGTAAAAATTGTTGGTTAATTCTGACCGTCAATCTCTATCACCATGTTTGTAACAGAGCAACATCCCATTGCTCTCCCAGCTTTACATTCTAACAGGGAGTTCCAGGTGTTTGTAGCGCTGTGATCTTGTGGTGTGGACATAGTCAATCTTATGGAAAGGGTCTGACACATCGAGAGTGATGTGGTCTGCAAGATACAATCTGTGTGAGTCATTGGAATAGGATTGTGTCATAGTTCAGTGAGATCTGATCACTTAATGAGTGAGTCTGAATAAGTGAGGGTGAGATTCTGCTAACATAGGCATTGCAAATTAAGAATGACAAGGTCCATCTCCTACCATTTGCATCCTGCAATAATGGACCTGTTGGCAAATTATTGGTCATGAATCTGTTTCAATAAGTCAGTCACAAACTAACACCCTGTTGTTCTGCTGTGCTTTATATTTTAATGGGCATTAGCAGACATTTTTATTGCTGTGAGCTTGCATAGTGGCTATGTCTTCACTCTTCTCTGTTGATCTTATCAAGAAGGGCTGCTGCAGAAAGAAGGACTTGGTCTGTCAGACACGGTCACTCTGAAAGTGATAATGAAACATCTGTGTGTCAAAGTTCCGAGACACCTGATCACTTACCAAGTGTGAGTCTATGAAAATGTAACTCAAATTATCTCAGCTCCTGCAGGTGATTCTCTGGCTACAATGACATAGATAAGAAAGGAATCAGGAGCATGTAGTCCCACCCAGCTAGACACCAGTGGAGAGACATTGGAGGAGGATGGTTCAGTCAATGGTGCCAAAGACTACAGACAGGCCAAGAAGGACAATGAGGGAGAATTTACCTTTGTCACATTCACAGAGGATGTAATTTTTGACTTTGATGAGAGCTGTTTCAATATTGTGGCAGGGGCAGTTTTCTTATTGGAGGGATTGAACCATGGAGTTTCATGAAAGATTGGCAGGGATTTTGAAGGTGACCAGGACTTTGGAGAGAAAAGGGTGGAGAAAAATGGGGAGATAGTTTGCATGGACATTGGGATTCAAGGATTGGTTTTATTGAGGAGCGAGTGATGATGGCAGATTTGAAGGAAAGGGAAAGCGCTTCAAAGGAATTAACTTGTGTTTGAGATATTAAAAATACTCAATGCACTGTGTATTTAACACAAAACTGATTTATTTGATTTTTTATACAGAATATTAACCAGAATGACAGGGCTGGGGTTTATTAACATCAGCAGAAACAGACCCCAATGAACATGTCCTGGATGTGAGTAACAGCAAAATCCAATCACGCAGTTACTTATGAAATCACTAGTGTTTCACCCGGTTAGCTGACCGAATGTTGGAAGCAATTCACTCAGAGCAGGTGAACATCCTTCCCCAGTGTGAACTCGCTGGTGTGTCAGCAGGTGGGATGACTCAGTGAATCCTTTACCACAGTTGCAGCATCTGAATGGTTTCTCCCCAGTGTGAACTCGCTGGTGCGTCAGCAGGTGGGATGACTCAGTGAATCCTTTCCCACAGTTGGAGCATCTGAATGGTTTCTCCCCAGTGTGAACTCTTTGATGTACAGTGAGTTGAGATGATCACCTGAACCCAGTCCCACAGTGAAAGCACCTGAACGGTCTCTCATCAGTGTGAACCAGTTGATGGGACACCAGTTCCCCAGAACTTTTAAAGCACATCTCGCAGTCTGGGCATTTAAAAGGTCACTCAGCAATATGAATTTTTTGATGTGTCTGTTGGTGAGATGACTGAGTAAATCTCTTCTCACACTCGGAGCAGCTGAACAACTTCACCCTAGTGTGAATTCGCTGGTGTCTCATCAGGGTAGATAACTGAGTGAATCCCTTCCCACACTCCATACAGGTGAATGGCCTACCCCCAGTGTTAATTTGCTGGTGTCTCAGCAAGGTGGATGAAGCAGTGAATCCCTTCCCAAACTCCGTACAGGTGAATGGCCTCTCCCTGGTGTTAATTTGCTGGTGTCTCAGCAAGGTGGATGAAGCAGTGAGTCCCTTCCCACACTCTGTACAGGTGAATGGCCTCTCCTTAATGTGTGTGCTGATGCATGGTGAGTTCAGATAAATGCCTGAAACCAGTCCCCACAGTAAGAGCACCTGAACGGTCTCTCGTCAGTGTGAAACACGCTGGTGCACCAGTAGGTTGGATCAATCAGTGAATCCCCTCTCACACTCGGAGCAGGAGAGCAGCTTTTCTCCAGTGTGAACCCATTGGTGTATCACCAGGCTGGATGACTGAGTGAATCCCTTCCCACAAATGGAGCAAATGAATGGTCTATCCCCAGTGTGAACTCGTTGGTGTGTGAGCAGGTTAGATGAATTAATGAATCCCTTCCCACGCTCTGGACAGGTGAACAGCCTCTCCCCAGTCTGACTGTCCCGATGAGTTTCCAGCTGAACTGTTTCAGTGAATCCCTTCCTGCAATCCGCACGTTTCCACAGCTTCTCTCTGTTGTGACTGCATTTATGTTCTGACAGGCCAGATGATTCGCTAAAGCCTCATCCACACACAGAGCACGTATACGGTTTCTCCCCACTGTGCTTTGTCCCTCCATGTTCAAAATCCGATGATATTCAGGTTCCCATAAATTGGGTGAGTCCATCAGGTCCTGATGTGATGTTTTGTTTCACTTCCCCAAATTAAAATCCTCCCCTTCTAATACCCTGTGAAATTGATTTAAAACAGAAAAAGGGAGTGAGAGAGAACCCACAAAAACACAAAGGCAGGTTGTGAAATCGAGCTGAATGAATCTGGGAATTTGTGGGGCCGGCACGAGGAAAAAGTGACCATGAAAACTGCTGGATTGTTATAAACACCCAACTGATTCACGAATGTCCTTCAGGGAAGGGAACCTGCCGCCCGGTCCTGGGCCTACACAAGATTCTGGACTCAATCGGAGCAAATACAGAGAGGTGGGAGAGGCACTGGATAAAGCAGAGGGATAAACTCTAAATCTCCATCCCTTTAAGGACCAGGGCAGCTGGTGTATGTGAACACCATCACTTCCAAGTTCCCCTCCAAGACACACACCGTCCTGACTTGTCTGACATCCAGAGCTGGATTAACAGAAATTTCCTCCAGTTAAATATGGGAAGACTAAAGCCATTACCTTCAATCCTCGCAACAAACTCCACTCCTTAGACACTGACTCCATCCCACTACCTTGCTGGGAGTTGGAACGGGGCAATACTCAGGAGCTGAGAAGTGCCTATAAATACAGGGCGGGGATTCGAGTGAGGACTACCTTGCTGGGAGTCAGAGCAGACCAGACCTGCGGGAGACAGTCGGGAGCTGAACAACACCTACAAATCCAGACCAGGGATTTGAGTGAGGAACACCTATAAATACAGACCAGGGATTTGAGTGAGGAGCGGCTATAAATCCAGACCAGGGATTTGAGTGAGGAACACCTATAGATACAGACCAGGGATTTGAGTGAGGAGCGGCTATAAATACAGCGTGAGGATTTGAGTGAGGAACATCTATAAATACAGTGTGAGGATTTGAGTGAGGAACGTCTATAAATACAGTGTGAGGATTTGAGTGAGGAACGTCTATAAATACAGTGTGAGGATTTGAGTGAGGAGTGGCTATAAATACAGCGTGAAGATTTGAGTGAGGAACATCTATAAATACAGTGTGAGGATTTGAGTGAGGAATGCCTATAAATACAGACGGGGGTTGAGTGAGGAATGCCTATAAATACAGACGGGGGATTTGTGTGTGGAATGTGTATAAATACAGATGGGGGGTTTGAGTGAGGAATGTGTATAAATACAGACGGGGGGTTTGAGTGAGGAATGTGTATAAATACAGACGGGGGTTTGAGTGAGGTGTATAAATACAGATGGGGATTTGTGTGAGGAATGTGTATAAATACAGACGGGGGGTTTGAGTGAGGAATGTGTATAAATACAGACGGGGGATTTGAGTGAGGAATGGGCTGTTTCACTGTTGCAGCTGCTGTGAGGCAGCAGGATTGGGCGGAAAGAAGCAACTGTGATGTCACAGGAAGCTGGTACGTTGATTGGTCGGTAAGTGTTGAGTCTAAGGGACAGTGTGTGAGAAACCAGCTTAGGACAGGCGAGTTCATGTAGATCTGTAAATAAAAACAACTAAAACTTTACAATAATAAACCAAAATTTGAAAACTTTAAAATTCAAATAAAACAACAAAGATTTTAAACAACCAGTAAAATAGAGTTACTTAAATAAACATCGAATACACATCCCTTGTAGTTAAGAAGCAGATAATCTTTAGTTGTCAGGGGTACTAGCATTCAGTAATCACAGTAAATTGTAGCAAACATAGGAAGAAAGTAATTAAAGTAAATTAACTAAATAACATAAGTTAGAATGGTAGGACAGGGGCTATTTTGCAGCTGTGAGATGTGGGAGCTTTTGGACGCCAAGGTGATCCATGACAAACACGTCTGCAGGAAGAGTAAGCAACTTGAGGAATTCCGGATCAGGATTTTTGATCTGAAAACCGAAATGCAGACACTGCACAACATAAAGGACGGGGAGAAATACCTGGATACTTTGTTCCAGAAGACAGTTACCTTAGAAGAGGGTCATCTGTTTGATCAGCAATGAGGGACAGGAGGATGTGACTGTCAGTGAGGCCGGTAATGGGACTGAGCAGGCAGGAGTGGAGGAGCCTCAGACTTTGCAAGTGTCACAACCTGTGTGGATGAAAGTGAAATGTGCAAGGTGGGTGAGCTGGCTGGCCATGACACTGTGGTACAGGAAGCCATTCACGCAGGGGGAGCAAAAAGGAATGTAGTGGTAGTAAGGGATAGTATAGTGAGCGGCATTGACACTGTTTTCTGCAGCAAAAAGTGAGAGTCCAGATGACTATGATGCCTGCCCAGTGCCAGGGTTTGGGACATCTGCTCAGGGCTGGAGAGGGACTTGCAGTGGGAGGGGGAGAATCCAGTTGTACCGGTCCATGTACGTACCAATGACATAGGCAGAACTAGGAAAGAGGTTCTGTAAAGTCAGCATAAAGAGCTAGGTACCAAATTATGTAGCAGAACCTCAAAGGTAATAATCTCTGGATTATTACCTAAGCCACGTGCAAATTGGCATCGGGCAAATAAGATTAGCGAGACCAATGCGTGGCTCAAAGATTGGTGTGGGAGAACTGGGTTCTGGTTTGTGGGGCACTGGTATCAGTGCTGGGGACAGTGGGGGCTGTACCGTTGGGACGGTTTACACCTGAACCATGCTGGGATGAGTGTCCTCACAAATCACATAACCAGGGAAGTAGTGAGGGCTTTAAACTAAACAAGAGCGGTGAGGGATCAAGCTTGGGTAGAGGTAGCAATTCAAGGTGTAGAGTCAAGACAGGAGAGCAAAATAGTAATATGAGAAATGAGGTCAGAGAAAGGCAGGAAAGGATTGAGACAAAAAACCTAAGAATAAATCAACAGCCAAGACTAGATGTTACAACGGTAACAAAAAGACAAGACTGAAGGCTCTCTACCTGAATGCACATAGCATCCAAAACAAAGTAAATGAATTTATGACCCACACAGAAGTAAATAAATATGATCTGATAGTAATTATGGAGACGTGGCTGCAGGACAACTAAGATTGGGTCCTTAATATTGAGGGGTACATAACATTCAAAAAGAATAGGAAGCTCGGTAAAAGTGTAGGGGTTGCATTGTTAGTCAAAGAGGGCAGTGGTGCAATAGTTAGAGATGACCTTGGATCAGGAGAGCAGGATGTAGAATCGGTTTGGGTGGAGATGAGGAATAGTAAGGGAAAAATAGTCATTAGTGGGAGCGATTGACGCGCCCCTAACAGCAGCCATAGTGTAGGGCAAAGTATTCAAGAGAAAATATTGTGTGCTTGTGATAAAGGGACAGCCATAATCATGGGTGATTTTAATCTACATCTCAACAGGGAAAAATCAGATTGGCAGTAATAGCCTGGTTGATGAGTTCTTAGAATGCTTTTGAGATAGTTTCTTAGAGCAGCATGTTCAGAAGCCAATCAGAGAGCAGGTTATATTTGACTTGGTATTGTGTAATGTAACAGGATTAATTAATGACCTCAGAGTAAGGGCACTGCTAGGTAACAGCGAGCACAATATGGTTGAATTTTACATCCAGTTTGAAAGGGAGGAGAGTGGGACAAAGACTAGTATCTTCAACTTAAATAAGGGCAACTATGTGGGGATGAAAGCTGAGCTACCCAAAGTGAAATGGGAAACTAGCCTAGAGGATAGATCAATAGAGAAGCAATGACAGACATTTAAGGGGATATTTCACAGTTTTCAGAATGAGTACATTCCTACCATAAAGAAAAATTATAAGGAGAGAACCCACCATCTGTGGCTAACTAAAGAAGTTAAGGAAAGCATCAAGCTTAAGGAAAAAGCATACAACTCCACAAAGATGAGCAGCAGGACAGATAATTGGACAGAATTTAAAGAACAGTAGAAAATGGCCAAAAGGTTAATCAGGAGAAAGAAACTAGAGTGTGAGAGGAAGTTTGCTAGAGATGTAAAAATGGATAGCAAGTGTTTCTACAGGTGCTTAAAAAGGAAAAGAGTAAGCAGAGTGTTGGTCCTCTAGAAGGTGACAGTAGGGGGTTAATAGCAGATAAGGAAATGGTGGAAGAAATGAACAATATTTTGCTCCTGTGTCCAATGTAGAAGATACAAAAAACACTTCAATAATAGCTGCAAATCAGGAGGTGAACAGGAGAAAGGAACTTGGTAAAATTGAAATCACTGGGGAAATGGTACTGAGCAAATTGATGGAGCTGCAGGCTGCCAAGTCTCTGGGACCCAATGAACTACATCCTGGGGTCTTAAAAGAGGTGGCGAATGAGGTAGCTGTGAATTGAGGTAATTGGCTGGTGTTAATTTTCCAAAATTTGCTAGATTCCGGAAAGGTTCCATCAGATTGGAAAGTAGCAAATATAACCCCTCTATTCAAGAAGGGTGGGGGGGAGGCAGAAGACAGGAAACTTTAGGCCAGTTAGCTTAACGTCTATTGTGGGAAAGTTATCAGAATTGATCATTAAGGAGGTGATAGCTGGGAACTTGGAAGAGCTCAAGGCAATTGGGAAGAGTCAGCATGGTTTTGTGAAAGGAAAATCATGTTTAACCAATTGATTGGAGATTTTTTGAAGGAGTAACATGCGCTGTGGAAAAAGGGAAGCCTGTAGATGTACTGTACTTGGATTTCCAGAAGGCATTTGATAATGTGCCACATCAAAGATTATTACGGAACATAAAAGTGCATGGTGTAGGCGGTAACATATTAGCATGGATAGGAGACTGGCTGGCTGGCAAAAAGCAGAGAGTATGTGTAAATGGGTCTTTTCCTGATTGGCAGGATGTGATGAATGGAGTCCCACAGGCGTCTATTGGGGCCTCAGCTTTTTATGATTTATATCAATGACCTAGATGAGGGGAGTGAAGACATGGTCGCTAAATTGGCAGATGGCACAAACATAGGTAGAAATGTATGTTGTGAAGATGACATGAGGAGGTTGCAGATGGATGTAGATAGGTTGAATGAGTGGCCAAAGATCTGGCAAATGGAGTGAAATGTGGGAAAATGTGAAGTTGGTCACTTTGGCAGGAAAACAAAAAAGCAGAGTGTTGCTTAAATGGAGAATGGCTGCATAATTCTGAGGTGCAGAGGGACCTAGGTGTTCTAGTAAATGAGTCACAAAAAGTTAGTATGCAGGTACAGCAAGTAATTAATAAGGCTAATGGAAACTATCCTTTGTTAGGAGAGGGGT
>JANJGN010000132.1:0-167500 GCA_026770705.1 Isurus oxyrinchus
GCCACTGTTTAACTCTATTTAACTCTGTTTGCCTCTGTTTAACGCTGTTTAACTCCGTCTGCCTCTATTTAACTCTGTTTAACTCTGTATGCCTCTTTTAACTCTGTTGAACTCTGTTTGCCTCTGTTTAACTCTGTTTAAACATGTTTGCCCATTTTTAACTCTGTTTAGCTCTGTTTGCCTCTGTTCATCTCTTTTTAACTCTGTTTGCCTCAGTTTAATTCTGTTTAAATCTGTTTGCCTCTACTTAACTCTATTTAACTCTGTTTGCTTCTGTTTAACGCTGTTTAACTCTGTTTGCCTCTGTTTAACTCTGTTTCACTCTCTAATACTCTGTTTAACTCTGTTGAAATCTGTTTGCCTCTGTTTAACTCTGTTTGCCTCTGTTCAACTCTGTTTAAATCCGTTTAACTCTGTATGGCTTTGTTTAACTCTATTTCACTCTGTTTCCCTCTGTTTGCCCCTGTTCAACTCTGTTTAACTCTTTGGAACTCTGTTTGCCTCTGTTTAACTCTGTTTAAATCTGTTTAACTCTGTTTGCCTCTGTTCAACTCTGTTGACCTCTGTTTGCTTATGTTTAACTCTGTTTAACTCTGTTCGCCTCTCTTTACCTCTGTTTAACTCTGTTTATCTCTGTTTAACACTGTTTGCCACTGTTTAACTCTGTTTAACTCTGTTTACCTCTGTACAACTCTGTTTAACTCTGTTTGCCTCTGTTTAACTCTGTTTCACTCTGTTTCCCTCTGTTTACATGTGTTTAACTCTGTTGAACTCTTTATATCTCTGTTTAACTCTGTTTGCCTCTGTTTCAATCCATTTGACTCTGTTTGCCTCTATTCAACTCTTTTTATCGCTGTATGCCTCCGTCTAACTCTGTTTCACTCTGTTTCCCTCTGTTTGCCTCTGTTTAACTCTGTTTCACTCTGTTTAACTCTGTTTGCCTCTGTTTGAATCTATTTAACTCTGTTTGCCTCTGTATAGTTCTGTTTAACTCTGTTTGCCTCTGTTTAACTCTATTTAACTCTGTTTGCCTCTGTTTAACGCTGTTTAACTCTGTTTGCCTCTCTTTAACTCTGTATGCCTCTTTTAACTCTGTTGAACTCTGTTTGCCTCTGTTTAACTCTCTTTAAACATGTTTGCCCATGTTTAACTCTGTTTAGCTCTGTTTGCCTCTGTTCATCTCTTTTTAACTCTGTTTGCCACAGTATAATTCTGTTTAAATCTGTTTGCCTCTACTTAACTCTATTTAAATCTGTTTGCTTCTGCTAACGTTGTTTAACTCTGTTTAACTCTGTTTAACTCTCTAATACTCTGTTTAACTCTGTTTGCCACTGTTTAACTCTATTTAACTCTGTTTGCCGCTGTTTAACTCTGTTTAACTCTGTTTGCCTCTGTTCAACTCTGTTTAATTCTGTTTAACTCTGTATGGCTCTGTTTAACTCTATTTCACTCTGTTTCCCTCTGTTTGCCCCTGTTCAACTCTGTTTAACTCTTTGGAACTCTGTTTGCCTCTGTTTAACTCTGTTTGCCTCTGTTCAACTCTGTTGACCTCTGTTTGCTTATGTTTCACGCTGTTTAACTCTGTTTGCCTCTGTTTAACTCTGTTGAACTCTGTTTGCCTCTGTTCAACTCTGTTTAATTCTGTTTAACTCTGTATGGCTCTGTTTAACTCTATTTCACTCTGTTTCCCTCTGTTTGCCCCTGTTCAACTCTGTTTAACTCTTTGGAACTCTGTTTGCCTCTGTTTAACTCTGTTTGCCTCTGTTCAACTCTGTTGACCTCTGTTTGCTTATGTTTCACGCTGTTTAACTCTGTTTGCCTCTGTTTAACTCTGTTGAACTCTGTTTGCCTCTGTTTAACTCTGTTTAACTCTGTTGAACTATGATATCTCTGTTCAACTCTGTTTCCATCTGTTTCAATCTATTTAACTCTGTTTGCCTCTGTTCAACTCTGTTTGCCTCTGTTCAACTCTGTTTAACTCTGCCTGCCTCGGTTTAACTCTGTTTCACTCTGTTTCCCTCTGTTTACCTCTGTTTAACTCGGTTTAACTCTGCTGAACTCTGTTTATCTCTGTTGAAATCTGCTTGCCTCTCTTTCAATCTATTTAACGCAGTTTAACTCTGTTTAACTCTATTTTCCTCCATTTAACTATGTTTAACTCTGTTTACCTCCGTTCAACTCTTTTCAACTCTGTTTGCCTCGGTTTAATTCTGTTTCACTCTGTTTCCCTCTGTTTACCTCGGTTAAACGCTTTTGAACTCTGTTTATCTCTGTTCAACTCTGTTTGCCTCTGTTTCAATCCATTTAACTCTGTTTGCCTCTGTTCAACTCTGTTTAACTCTGTATGCCTCTGTTTAATTCTGTTTCACTCTGTTTCCCGCTGTTTGCCTCTGTTTAACTCTGTTGAACTCTGTATGTCTCTGTTGAACTCTGTTTGCCACTGTTTAACTCTATTTAACTCTGTTTGCCTCTGTTTAACGCTGTTTAACTCTGTTTGCCTCTGTTTAACTCTGTATGCCTCTTTTAACTCTGTTGAACTCTGTTTGCCTCTGTTTAACTCTGTTTAAACATGTTTGCCCATGTTTAACTCTGTTTAGCTCTGTTTGCCTCTGTTCATTTCTTTTTAACTCTGTTTGCCACAGTATAATTCTGTTTAAATCTGTTTGCCTCTACTTAACTCTATTTAACTCTGTTTGCTTCTGTTTAACGCTGTTTAACTCTGCTTAACTCTCTAATACTCTGTTTAACTCTGTTTGCCACTGTTTAACTCTATTTAACTCTGTTTGCCTCTGTTTAACTCTGTTTAACTCTGTTTGCCTCTGTTCAACTCTGTTTAATTCTGTTTAACTCTGTATGGCTCTGTTTGACTCTATTTCACTCTGTTCCCTCTGTTTGCCCCTGTTCAACTCTGTTTAACTCTTTGGAACTCTGTTTGCCTCTGTTTAACTCTGTTTCAATCTGTTTAACTCTGTTTGCCTCTGTTCAACTCTGTTGACCTATGTTTGCTTATGTTTACCTCTGTTTAACTCTGTTTATCTCTGTTTAACACTGTTTGCCACTGTATAACTCTGTTTAACTCTGTTTACCTCTGTTCAACTCTGTTTAACTCTGTTTGCCTCGGTTTAACTCTGTTTCACTCTGTTTCCCTCTGTTTACATGTGTTTAACTCTGTTGAACTCTTTATATCTCTGTTTAACTCTGTTTGCCTCTGTTTCAATCCATTTGACTCTGTCTGCCTCTATTCAACTCTTTGTATCGCTGTATGCCTCCGTCTAACTCTGTTTAACTCTGTTTCCCTCTGTTTGCCTCTGTTTAACTCTGTTTAACTCTGTTGAACTCTTTTTGCCACTGTTTCAATCTATTTAACTCTTTTTGCCTCTGTTTAGTTCTGTTTCACTCTGTTTGTCTCTGTTTAACTCTATTCAACTCTGTTTGCCTCTGTTTCACGCTGTTTAACTCTGTTTGCCTCTGTTTAACTCTTTGGAACTCTGTTTGCCTCTGTTTAACTCTGTTTCAATCTGTTTAACTCTGTTTGCCTCTGTTCAACTCTGATGACCTATGTTTGCTTATGTTTACCTCTGTTTAACTCTGTTTATCTCTGTTTAACACTGTTTGCCACTGCATAACTCTGTTTAACTCTGTTTACCTCTGTTCAACTCTGTTTAACTCTGTTTGCCTCGGTTTAACTCTGTTTCACTCTGTTTCCCTCTGTTTACATGTGTTTAACTCTGTTGAACTCTTTATATCTCTGTTTAACTCTGTTTGCCTCTGTTTCAATCCATTTGACTCTGTCTACCTCTATTCAACTCTTTGTATCGCTGTATGCCTCCGTCTAACTCTGTTTAACTCTGTTTCCCTCTGTTTGCCTCTGTTTAACTCTGTTTAACTCTGTTGAACTCTTTTTGCCACTGTTTCAATCTATTTAACTCTTTTTGCCTCTGTTTAGTTCTGTTTCACTCTGTTTACCTCTGTTTAATTCTATTTAACTCTGTTTGCCTCTGTTTCACGCTGTTTAACTCTGTTTGCCTCTGTTTAACTCTGTTTCACTCTCTAATACTCTGTTTAACTCTGTTGAACTCTGTTTGCCTCTGTTTAACTCTGTTTGCCTCTGTTCAACTATGTTTAAATCCGTTTAACTCTGTATGGCTTTGTTTAACTCTATTTCACTCTGTTTCCCTCTGTTTGCCCCTGTTCAACTCTGTTTAACTCTTTGGAACTCTGTTTGCCTCTGTTTAACTCTGCTTAAATCTGTTTAACTCTGTTTGCCTCTGTTCAACTCTGTTGACCTCTGTTTGCTTATGTTTAACTCTGTTTAACTCTGTTCGCCTCTCTTTACCTCTGTTTAACTCTGTTTATCTCTGTTTAAAACTGTTTGCCACTGTTTAACTCTGTTTAACTCTGTTTACCTCTGTACAACTCTGTTTAACTCTGTTTGCCTCTGTTTAACTCTGTTTCACTCTGTGTCCCTCTGTTTACATGTGTTTAACTCTGTTGAACTCTTTATATCTCTGTTTAACTCTGTTTGCCTCTGTTTGAATCCATTTGACTCTGTTTGCCTCTATTCAACTCTTTTTATCGCTGTATGCCTCCGTCTAACTCTGTTTCACTCTGTTTCCCTCTGTTTGCCTCTGTTTAACTCTGTTTAACACTGTTGAACTCTGTTTGCCTCTGTTTCAATCTATTTAACTCTGTTTGCCTCTGTATAGTTCTGTTTAACTCTGTTTGCCTCTGTTTAACTCTATTTAACTCTGTTTGCCTCTGTTCAACTCTGTTCAACTCTGTTTGCCTCGGTTTAATTCTGTTTCACTCTGTTTCCCTCTCTTTCCCTCTGTTTCACTCTTTTGAACTCTGTTTATCTCTGTTCAACTCTGTTTGCCTCTGTTTCAATCCATTTAACTCTGTTTGCCTCTGTTCAACTCTGTTTAACTCTGTATGCCTCTGTTTAACTCTGTTTCACTCTGTTTCCCTCTGTTTGCCTCTGTTTAACTCTGTTGAACTCTGTATGTCTCTGTTGAACTCTGTTTGCCACTGTTTAACTCTATTTAACTCTGTTTGCCTCTGTTTAACGCTCTTTAACTCCGTCTGCCTCTATTTAACTCTGTTTAACTCTGTATGCCTCTTTTAACTCTGTTGAACTCTGTTTGCCTCTGTTTAACTCTGTTTAAACATGTTTGCCCATTTTTAACTCTGTTTAGCTCTGTTTGCCTCTGTTCATCTCTTTTTAACTCTGTTTGCCTCAGTTTAATTCTGTTTAAATCTGTTTGCCTCTACTTAACTCTATTTAACTCTGTTTGCTTCTGTTTAACGCTGTTTAACTCTGTTTGCCTCTGTTTAACTCTGTTTCACTCTCTAATACTCTGTTTAACTCTGTTGAAATCTGTTTGCCTCTGTTTAACTCTGTTTGCCTCTGTTCAACTCTGTTTAAATCCGTTTAACTCTGTATGGCTTTGTTTAACTCTATTTCACTCTGTTTCCCTCTGTTTGCCCCTGTTCAACTCTGTTTAACTCTTTGGAACTCTGTTTGCCTCTGTTTAACTCTGTTTAAATCTGTTTAACTCTGTTTGCCTCTGTTCAACTCTGTTGACCTCTGTTTGCTTATGTTTAACTCTGTTTAACTCTGTTCGCCTCTCTTTACCTCTGTTTAAAACTGTTTATCTCTGTTTAACACTGTTTGCCACTGTTTAACTCTGTTTAACTCTGTTTACCTCTGTACAACTCTGTTTAACTCTGTTTGCCTCTGTTTAACTCTGTTTCACTCTGTTTCCCTCTGTTTACATGTGTTTAACTCTGTTGAACTCTTTATATCTCTGTTTAACTCTGTTTGCCTCTGTTTCAATCCATTTGACTCTGTTTGACTCTATTCAACTCTTTTTATCGCTGTATGCCTCCGTCTAACTCTGTTTCACTCTGTTTCCCTCTGTTTGCCTCTGTTTAACTCTGTTTAACTCTGTTTAACTCTGTTTGCCTCTGTTTCAATCTATTTAACTCTGTTTGCCTCTGTATAGTTCTGTTTAACTCTGTTTGCCTCTGTTTAACTCTATTTAACTCTGTTTGCCTCTGTTTAACGCTGTTTAACTCTGTTTGCCTCTCTTTAACTCTGTATGCCTCTTTTAACTCTGTTGAACTCTGTTTGCCTCTGTTTAACTCTCTTTAAACATGTTTGCCCATGTTTAACTCTGTTTAGCTCTGTTTGCCTCTGTTCATCTCTTTTTAACTGTTTGCCACAGTATAATTCTGTTTAAATCTGTTTGCCTCTACTTAACTCTATTTAAATCTGTTTGCTTCTGCTAACGTTGTTTAACTCTGTTTAACTCTGTTTAACTCTCTAATACTCTGTTTAACTCTGTTTGCCACTGTTTACCTCTATTTAACTCTGTTTGCCTCTGTTTACCTCTGTTAAACTCTGTTTGCCTCTGTTCAACTCTGTTTAATTCTGTTTAACTCTGTATGGCTCTGTTTAACTCTATTTCACTCTGTTTCCCTCTGTTTGCCCCTGTTCAACTCTGTTTAACTCTTTGGAACTCTGTTTGCCTCTGTTTAACTCTGTTTGCCTCTGTTTAACTCTGTTTAACTCTGTTTGCCTCTGTTTAACTCTGTTTAACTCTGTTGAACTCTGATATCTCTGTTCAACTCTGTTTCCATCTGTTTCAATCTATTTAACTCTGTTTGCCTCTGTTCAACTCTGTTTAACTCTGCCTGCCTCGGTTTAACTCTGTTTCACTCTGTTTCCCTCTGTTTACCTCTGTTTAACTCGGTTTAACTCAGCTGAACTCTGTTTATCTCTGTTGAAATCTGTTTGCCTCTGTTGAACTCGGTTTAAATCTGTTGAACTCTGTTTATCTCTGTTGAAATCTGCTTGCCTCTCTTTCAATCTATTTAACGCAGTTTAACTCTGTTTAACTCTGTGTTCCTCCATTTAACTATGTTTAACTCTGTTTGCCTCCGTTCAACTCTGTTCAACTCTGTTTGCCTCGGTTTAATTCTGTTTCACTATGTTTCCCTCTGTTTACCTCTGTTTAACTCTTTTGAACTCTGTTTATCTCTGTTCAACTCTGTTTGCCTCTGTTTCAATCCATTTAACTCTGTTTGCATCTGTTCAACTCTGTTTAACTCTGTATGCCTCTGTTTAACTCTGTTTCACTCTGGTTCCCGCTGTTTGCCTCTGCTTAACTCTGTTGAACTCTGTATGTCTCTGTTGAACTCTGTTTGCCACTGTTTAACTCTATTTAACTCTGTTTGCCTCTGTTTAACGCTGTTTAACTCTGTTTGCCTCTCTTTAACTCTGTATGCCTCTTTTAACTCTGTTGAACTCTGTTTGCCTCTGTTTAACTCTGTTTAGACATGTTTGCCCATGTTTAACTCTGTTTAGCTCTGTTTGCCTCTGTTCATCTCTTTTTAACTCTGTTTGCCTCAGTACAATTCTGTTTAAATCTGTTTGCCTCTACTTAACTCTATTTAACTCTGTTTGCTTCTGCTAACGCTGTTTAACTCTGTTTAACTCTGTTTAACTCTCTAATACTCTGTTTAACTCTGTTTGCCTCTGTTTAACTCTGTTTAACTCTGTTTGCCTCTGTTCAACTCTGTTTAATTCTGTTTAACTCTGTATGGCTCTGTTTAACTCTATTTCACTCTGTTTCCCTCTGTTTGCCCCTGTTCAACTCTGTTTAACTCTTTGGAACTCTGTTTGCCTCTGTTTAACTCTGTTTGCCTCTGTTCAACTCTGTTGACCTCTGTTTGCTTATGTTTCACGCTGTTTAACTCTGTTTGCCTCTGTTTAACTCTGTTGAACTCTGTTTGCCTCTGTTTAACTCTGTTTAACTCTGTTGAACTGTGATATCTCTGTTCAACTCTGTTTCCATCTGTTTCAATCTATTTAACTCTGTTTGCCTCTGTTCAACTCTGTTTAACTCTGCCTGCCTCGGTTTAACTCTGTTTCACTCTGTTTCCCTCTGTTTACCTCTGTTTAACTCGGTTTAACTCTGCTGAACTCTGTTTATCTCTGTTGAAATCTGCTTGCCTCTCTTTCAATCTATTTAACGCAGTTTAACTCTGTTTAACTCTATTTTCCTCCATTTAACTATGTTTAACTCTGTTTACCTCCGTTCAACTCTTTTCAACTCTGTTTGCCTCGGTTTAATTCTGTTTCACTCTGTTTCCCTCTGTTTACCTCGGTTAAACTCTTTTGAACTCTGTTTATCTCTGTTCAACTCTGTTTGCCTCTGTTTCAATCCATTTAACTCTGTTTGCCTCTGTTCAACTGTGTTTAACTCTGTATGCCTCTGTTTAACTCTGTTTCACTCTGTTTCCCGCTGTTTGCCTCTGTTTAACTCTGTTGAACTCTGTATGTCTCTGTTGAACTCTGTTTGCCACTGTTTAACTCTATTTAACTCTGTTTGCCTCTGTTTAACGCTGTTTAACTCTGTTTGCCTCTGTTTAACTCTGTATGCCTCTTTTAACTCTGTTGAACTCTGTTTGCCTCTGTTTAACTCTGTTTAAACATGTTTGCCCATGTTTAACTCTGTTTAGCTCTGTTTGCCTCTGTTCATCTCTTTTTAACTCTGTTTGCCACAGTATAATTCTGTTTAAATCTGTTTGCCTCTACTTAACTCTATTTAACTCTGTTTGCTTCTGTTTAACGCTGTTTAACTCTGCTTAACTCTCTAATACTCTGTTTAACTCTGTTTGCCACTGTTTAACTCTATTTAACTCTGTTTGCCTCTGTTTAACTCTGTTTAACTCTGTTTGCCTCTGTTCAACTCTGTTTAATTCTGTTTAACTCTGTATGGCTCTGTTTGACTCTATTTCACTCTGTTCCCTCTCTTTGCCCCTGTTCAACTCTGTTTAACTCTTTGGAACTCTGTTTGCCTCTGTTTAACTCAGTTTAAATCTGTTTAACTCTGTTTGCCTCTGTTCAACTCTGTTGACCTATGTTTGCTTATGTTTACCTCTGTTTAACTCTGTTTATCTCTGTTTAACACTGTTTGCCACTGTATAACTCTGTTTAACTCTGTTTACCTCTGTTCAACTCTGTTTAACTCTGTTTGCCTCGGTTTAACTCAGTTTCACTCTGTTTCCCTCTGTTTACATGTGTTTAACTCTGTTGAACTCTTTATATCTCTGTTTAACTCTGTTTGCCTCTGTTTCAATCCATTTGACTCTGTCTGCCTCTATTCAACTCTTTGTATCGCTGTATGCCTCCGTCTAACTCTGTTTAACTCTGTTTCCCTCTGTTTGCCTCTGTTTAACTCTGTTTAACTCTGTTGAACTCTTTTTGCCTCTGTTTCAATCTATTTAACTCTGTTTGCCTCTGTTTAGTTCTGTTTCACTCTGTTTGCCTCTGTTTAACTCTATTTAACTCTGTTTGCCTCTGTTTCACGCTGTTTAACTCTGTTTGCCTCTGTTTAACTCTTTGGAACTCTGTTTGCCTCTGTTTAACTCTGTTAACTCTGTTGAACACTGATATCTCTGTTCAACTCCGTTTCCATCTGTTTAACTCTGTTTAACTCTGTTTGCCTCTGTTCAACTCTGTTTAATTCTGTTTAACTCTGTATGGCTCTGTTTAACTCTATTTCACTCTGTTTCCCTCTGTTTGCCCCTGTTCAACTCTGTTTAACTCTTTGGAACTCTGTTTGCCTCTGTTTAACTCTGTTTCAATCTGTTTAACTCTGTTTGCCTCTGTTCAACTCTGTTGACCTCTGTTTGCTTATGTTTAACTCAGTTTAACTCTGTTCGCCTCTCTTTTCCTCTGTTTAACTCTGTTTATCTCTGTTTAACACTGTTTGCCACTGTTTAACTCTGTTTGCCTCTGTTCAACTCTGTTTAACTCTGTTTGCCTCGGTTTAAATCTGTTTCACTCTGTTTCCCTCTGTTTACATGTGTTTAACTCTGTTGAACTCTTTATATCTCTGTTTAACTCTGTTTGCCTCTGTTTCAATCCATTTGACTCTGTTTGCCTTTATTCAGCTCTTTTTATCGCTGTATGCCTCCGTCTAACTCTGTTTAACTCTGTTTGCCTCTGTTTCCCTCTGTTTAACTCTGTTTAACTCTGTTGAACTCTGTTTGCCTCTGTATCAATCTATTTAACTCTGTTTGCCTCTGTTTAGTTCTCTTTCACTCTGTTTGCCTCTGTTTAACTCTATTTAACTCTGTTTGCCTCTGTTTCACGCTGTTTAACTCTGTTTGCCTCTGTTTAACTCTTTGGAACTCTGTTTGCCTCTGTTTAACTCTGTTAACTCTGTTGAACACTGATATCTCTGTTCAACTCCGTTTCCATCTGTTTAACTCTGTTTAACTCTGTTTGCCTCTGTTCAACTCTGTTTAATTCTGTTTAACTCTGTATGGCTCTGTTTAACTCTATTTCACTCTGTTTCCCTCTGTTTGCCCCTGTTCAACTCTGTTTAACTCTTTGGAACTCTGTTTGCCTCTGTTTAACTCTGTTTCAATCTGTTTAACTCTGTTTGCCTCTGTTCAACTCTGTTGACCTCTGTTTGCTTATGTTTAACTCAGTTTAACTCTGTTCGCCTCTCTTTTCCTCTGTTTAACTCTGTTTATCTCTGTTTAACACTGTTTGCCACTGTTTAACTCTGTTTGCCTCTGTTCAACTCTGTTTAACTCTGTTTGCCTCGGTTTAAATCTGTTTCACTCTGTTTCCCTCTGTTTACATGTGCTTAACTCTGTTGAACTCTTTATATCTCTGTTTAACTCTGTTTGCCTCTGTTTCAATCCATTTGACTCTGTTTGCCTTTATTCAGCTCTTTTTATCGCTGTATGCCTCCGTCTAACTCTGTTTAACTCTGTTTGCCTCTGTTTGCCTCTGTTTAACTCTGTTTAACTCTGTTGAACTCTGTTTGCCTCTGTATCAATCTATTTAACTCTGTTTGCCTCTGTTTAGTTCTGTTTAACTCTGTTTGCCTCTGTTTCACTCTACTTCACTCTGTTTGCCTCTGTTTCACGCTGTTTCACTCTGTTTGCCTCTGTTTAACTCTGTTGAACTCTGTTTGCCTCTGTTTAACTCTGTTTAACTCTGTTGAACTCTGATATCTCTGTTCAACTCTGTTTCCATCTGTTTCAATCTATTTAACTCTGTTTGTCTCTGTTCAACTCTGTTTAACTCTGCCTGCCTCGGATTAACTCTGTTTCACTCTGTTTCCCTCTGTTTAACACGGTTTAACTCTGCTGAACTCTGTTTATCTCTGTTGAAATCTTTTTGCCTCTGTTGAACTCGGTTTAAATCTGTTGAACTCTGTTTATCTCTGTTCAAATCTGCTTGCCTCTCTTTCAATCTATTTAACGCAGTTTAACTCTGTTTAACTCTATGTTCCTCCATTTAACTATGTTTAACTCTGTTTGCCTCCGTTCAACTCTGTTCAACTCTGTTTGCCTCGGTTTAATTCTGTTTCACTCTGTTTCCCTCTGTTTATCTCTGTTAAACTCTTTTGAACTCTGTTTATCTCTGTTCAACTCTGTTTGCCACTGTTTCAATCCATTTAACTCTGTTTGCCTCTGTTCAACTCTGTTGACCTCTGTTTGCTTATGTTTAACTCTGTTTAACTCTGTTCGCCTCTCTTTACCTCTGTTTAACTCTGTTTATCTCTGTTTAAAACTGTTTGCCACTGTTTAACTCTGTTTAACTCTGTTTACCTCTGTACAACTCTGTTTAACTCTGTTTGCCTCTGTTTAACTCTGTTTCACTCTGTGTCCCTCTGTTTACATGTGTTTAACTCTGTTGAACTCTTTATATCTCTGTTTAACTCTGTTTGCCTCTGTTTGAATCCATTTGACTCTGTTTGCCTCTATTCAACTCTTTTTATCGCTGTATGCCTCCGTCTAACTCTGTTTCACTCTGTTTCCCTCTGTTTGCCTCTGTTTAACTCTGTTTAACTCTGTTGAACTCTGTTTGCCTCTGTTTCAATCTATTTAACTCTGTTTGCCTCTGTATAGTTCTGTTTAACTCTGTTTGCCTCTGTTTAACTCTATTTAACTCTGTTTGCCTCTGTTCAACTCTGTTCAACTCTGTTTGCCTCGGTTTAATTCTGTTTCACTCTGTTTCCCTCTCTTTCCCTCTGTTTCACTCTTTTGAACTCTGTTTATCTCTGTTCAACTCTGTTTGCCTCTGTTTCAATCCATTTAACTCTGTTTGCCTCTGTTCAACTCTGTTTAACTCTGTATGCCTCTGTTTAACTCTGTTTCACTCTGTTTCCCTCTGTTTGCCTCTGTTTAACTCTGTTGAACTCTGTATGTCTCTGTTGAACTCTGTTTGCCACTGTTTAACTCTATTTAACTCTGTTTGCCTCTGTTTAACGCTGTTTAACTCTGTTTGCCTCTATTTAACTCTGTTTAACTCTGTATGCCTCTTTTAACTCTGTTGAACTCTGTTTCCCTCTGTTTAACTCTGTTTAAACATGTTTGCCCATTTTTAACTCTGTTTAGCTCTGTTTGCCTCTGTTCATCTCTTTTTAACTCTGTTTGCCTCAGTTTAATTCCGTTTAAATCTGTTTGCCTCTACTTAACTCTATTTAACTCTGTTTGCTTCTGTTTAACGCTGTTTAACTCTGTTTGCCTCTGTTTAACTCTGTTTCACTCTCTAATACTCTGTTTAACTCTGTTGAACTCTGTTTGCCTCTGTTTAACTCTGTTTGCCTCTGTTCAACTCTGTTTAAATCCGTTTAACTCTGTATGGCTTTGTTTAACTCTATTTCACTCTGTTTCCCTCTGTTTGCCCCTGTTCAACTCTGTTTAACTCTTTGGAACTCTGTTTGCCTCTGTTTAACTCTGTTTAAATCTGTTTAACTCTGTTTGCCTCAGTACAATTCTGTTTAAATCTGTTTGCCTCTACTTAACTCTATTTAACTCTGTTTGCTTCTGCTAACGCTGTTTAACTCTGTTTAACTCTGTTTAACTCTCTAATACTCTGTTTAACTCTGTTTGCCTCTGTTTAACTCTGTTTAACTCTGTTTGCCTCTGTTCAACTCTGTTTAATTCTGTTTAACTCTGTATGGCTCTGTTTAACTCTATTTCACTCTGTTTCCCTCTGTTTGCCCCTGTTCAACTCTGTTTAACTCTTTGGAACTCTGTTTGCCTCTGTTTAACTCTGTTTGCCTCTGTTCAACTCTGTTGACCTCTGTTTGCTTATGTTTCACGCTGTTTAACTCTGTTTGCCTCTGTTTAACTCTGTTGAACTCTGTTTGCCTCTGTTTAACTCTGTTTAACTCTGTTGAACTGTGATATCTCTGTTCAACTCTGTTTCCATCTGTTTCAATCTATTTAACTCTGTTTGCCTCTGTTCAACTCTGTTTAACTCTGCCTGCCTCGGTTTAACTCTGTTTCACTCTGTTTCCCTCTGTTTACCTCTGTTTAACTCGGTTTAACTCTGCTGAACTCTGTTTATCTCTGTTGAAATCTGCTTGCCTCTCTTTCAATCTATTTAACGCAGTTTAACTCTGTTTAACTCTATTTTCCTCCATTTAACTATGTTTAACTCTGTTTACCTCCGTTCAACTCTTTTCAACTCTGTTTGCCTCGGTTTAATTCTGTTTCACTCTGTTTCCCTCTGTTTACCTCGGTTAAACTCTTTTGAACTCTGTTTATCTCTGTTCAACTCTGTTTGCCTCTGTTTCAATCCATTTAACTCTGTTTGCCTCTGTTCAACTGTGTTTAACTCTGTATGCCTCTGTTTAACTCTGTTTCACTCTGTTTCCCGCTGTTTGCCTCTGTTTAACTCTGTTGAACTCTGTATGTCTCTGTTGAACTCTGTTTGCCACTGTTTAACTCTATTTAACTCTGTTTGCCTCTGTTTAACGCTGTTTAACTCTGTTTGCCTCTGTTTAACTCTGTATGCCTCTTTTAACTCTGTTGAACTCTGTTTGCCTCTGTTTAACTCTGTTTAAACATGTTTGCCCATGTTTAACTCTGTTTAGCTCTGTTTGCCTCTGTTCATCTCTTTTTAACTCTGTTTGCCACAGTATAATTCTGTTTAAATCTGTTTGCCTCTACTTAACTCTATTTAACTCTGTTTGCTTCTGTTTAACGCTGTTTAACTCTGCTTAACTCTCTAATACTCTGTTTAACTCTGTTTGCCACTGTTTAACTCTATTTAACTCTGTTTGCCTCTGTTTAACTCTGTTTAACTCTGTTTGCCTCTGTTCAACTCTGTTTAATTCTGTTTAACTCTGTATGGCTCTGTTTGACTCTATTTCACTCTGTTCCCTCTCTTTGCCCCTGTTCAACTCTGTTTAACTCTTTGGAACTCTGTTTGCCTCTGTTTAACTCAGTTTAAATCTGTTTAACTCTGTTTGCCTCTGTTCAACTCTGTTGACCTATGTTTGCTTATGTTTACCTCTGTTTAACTCTGTTTATCTCTGTTTAACACTGTTTGCCACTGTATAACTCTGTTTAACTCTGTTTACCTCTGTTCAACTCTGTTTAACTCTGTTTGCCTCGGTTTAACTCAGTTTCACTCTGTTTCCCTCTGTTTACATGTGTTTAACTCTGTTGAACTCTTTATATCTCTGTTTAACTCTGTTTGCCTCTGTTTCAATCCATTTGACTCTGTCTGCCTCTATTCAACTCTTTGTATCGCTGTATGCCTCCGTCTAACTCTGTTTAACTCTGTTTCCCTCTGTTTGCCTCTGTTTAACTCTGTTTAACTCTGTTGAACTCTTTTTGCCTCTGTTTCAATCTATTTAACTCTGTTTGCCTCTGTTTAGTTCTGTTTCACTCTGTTTGCCTCTGTTTAACTCTATTTAACTCTGTTTGCCTCTGTTTCACGCTGTTTAACTCTGTTTGCCTCTGTTTAACTCTTTGGAACTCTGTTTGCCTCTGTTTAACTCTGTTAACTCTGTTGAACACTGATATCTCTGTTCAACTCCGTTTCCATCTGTTTAACTCTGTTTAACTCTGTTTGCCTCTGTTCAACTCTGTTTAATTCTGTTTAACTCTGTATGGCTCTGTTTAACTCTATTTCACTCTGTTTCCCTCTGTTTGCCCCTGTTCAACTCTGTTTAACTCTTTGGAACTCTGTTTGCCTCTGTTTAACTCTGTTTCAATCTGTTTAACTCTGTTTGCCTCTGTTCAACTCTGTTGACCTCTGTTTGCTTATGTTTAACTCAGTTTAACTCTGTTCGCCTCTCTTTTCCTCTGTTTAACTCTGTTTATCTCTGTTTAACACTGTTTGCCACTGTTTAACTCTGTTTGCCTCTGTTCAACTCTGTTTAACTCTGTTTGCCTCGGTTTAAATCTGTTTCACTCTGTTTCCCTCTGTTTACATGTGTTTAACTCTGTTGAACTCTTTATATCTCTGTTTAACTCTGTTTGCCTCTGTTTCAATCCATTTGACTCTGTTTGCCTTTATTCAGCTCTTTTTATCGCTGTATGCCTCCGTCTAACTCTGTTTAACTCTGTTTGCCTCTGTTTCCCTCTGTTTAACTCTGTTTAACTCTGTTGAACTCTGTTTGCCTCTGTATCAATCTATTTAACTCTGTTTGCCTCTGTTTAGTTCTCTTTCACTCTGTTTGCCTCTGTTTAACTCTATTTAACTCTGTTTGCCTCTGTTTCACGCTGTTTAACTCTGTTTGCCTCTGTTTAACTCTTTGGAACTCTGTTTGCCTCTGTTTAACTCTGTTAACTCTGTTGAACACTGATATCTCTGTTCAACTCCGTTTCCATCTGTTTAACTCTGTTTAACTCTGTTTGCCTCTGTTCAACTCTGTTTAATTCTGTTTAACTCTGTATGGCTCTGTTTAACTCTATTTCACTCTGTTTCCCTCTGTTTGCCCCTGTTCAACTCTGTTTAACTCTTTGGAACTCTGTTTGCCTCTGTTTAACTCTGTTTCAATCTGTTTAACTCTGTTTGCCTCTGTTCAACTCTGTTGACCTCTGTTTGCTTATGTTTAACTCAGTTTAACTCTGTTCGCCTCTCTTTTCCTCTGTTTAACTCTGTTTATCTCTGTTTAACACTGTTTGCCACTGTTTAACTCTGTTTGCCTCTGTTCAACTCTGTTTAACTCTGTTTGCCTCGGTTTAAATCTGTTTCACTCTGTTTCCCTCTGTTTACATGTGCTTAACTCTGTTGAACTCTTTATATCTCTGTTTAACTCTGTTTGCCTCTGTTTCAATCCATTTGACTCTGTTTGCCTTTATTCAGCTCTTTTTATCGCTGTATGCCTCCGTCTAACTCTGTTTAACTCTGTTTGCCTCTGTTTGCCTCTGTTTAACTCTGTTTAACTCTGTTGAACTCTGTTTGCCTCTGTATCAATCTATTTAACTCTGTTTGCCTCTGTTTAGTTCTGTTTAACTCTGTTTGCCTCTGTTTCACTCTACTTCGCTCTGTTTGCCTCTGTTTCACGCTGTTTCACTCTGTTTGCCTCTGTTTAACTCTGTTGAACTCTGTTTGCCTCTGTTTAACTCTGTTTAACTCTGTTGAACTCTGATATCTCTGTTCACTCTGTTTCCATCTGTTTCAATCTATTTAACTCTGTTTGTCTCTGTTCAACTCTGTTTAACTCTGCCTGCCTCGGATTAACTCTGTTTCACTCTGTTTCCCTCTGTTTAACACGGTTTAACTCTGCTGAACTCTGTTTATCTCTGTTGAAATCTTTTTGCCTCTGTTGAACTCGGTTTAAATCTGTTGAACTCTGTTTATCTCTGTTCAAATCTGCTTGCCTCTCTTTCAATCTATTTAACGCAGTTTAACTCTGTTTAACTCTATGTTCCTCCATTTAACTATGTTTAACTCTGTTTGCCTCCGTTCAACTCTGTTCAACTCTGTTTGCCTCGGTTTAATTCTGTTTCACTCTGTTTCCCTCTGTTTATCTCTGTTAAACTCTTTTGAACTCTGTTTATCTCTGTTCAACTCTGTTTGCCACTGTTTCAATCCATTTAACTCTGTTTGCCTCTGTTCAACTCTGTTGACCTCTGTTTGCTTATGTTTAACTCTGTTTAACTCTGTTCGCCTCTCTTTACCTCTGTTTAACTCTGTTTATCTCTGTTTAAAACTGTTTGCCACTGTTTAACTCTGTTTAACTCTGTTTACCTCTGTACAACTCTGTTTAACTCTGTTTGCCTCTGTTTAACTCTGTTTCACTCTGTGTCCCTCTGTTTACATGTGTTTAACTCTGTTGAACTCTTTATATCTCTGTTTAACTCTGTTTGCCTCTGTTTGAATCCATTTGACTCTGTTTGCCTCTATTCAACTCTTTTTATCGCTGTATGCCTCCGTCTAACTCTGTTTCACTCTGTTTCCCTCTGTTTGCCTCTGTTTAACTCTGTTTAACTCTGTTGAACTCTGTTTGCCTCTGTTTCAATCTATTTAACTCTGTTTGCCTCTGTATAGTTCTGTTTAACTCTGTTTGCCTCTGTTTAACTCTATTTAACTCTGTTTGCCTCTGTTCAACTCTGTTCAACTCTGTTTGCCTCGGTTTAATTCTGTTTCACTCTGTTTCCCTCTCTTTCCCTCTGTTTCACTCTTTTGAACTCTGTTTATCTCTGTTCAACTCTGTTTGCCTCTGTTTCAATCCATTTAACTCTGTTTTGCCTCTGTTCAACTCTGTTTAACTCTGTATGCCTCTGTTTAACTCTGTTTCACTCTGTTTCCCTCTGTTTGCCTCTGTTTAACTCTGTTGAACTCTGTATGTCTCTGTTGAACTCTGTTTGCCACTGTTTAACTCTATTTAACTCTGTTTGCCTCTGTTTAACGCTGTTTAACTCTGTTTGCCTCTATTTAACTCTGTTTAACTCTGTATGCCTCTTTTAACTCTGTTGAACTCTGTTTCCCTCTGTTTAACTCTGTTTAAACATGTTTGCCCATTTTTAACTCTGTTTAGCTCTGTTTGCCTCTGTTCATCTCTTTTTAACTCTGTTTGCCTCAGTTTAATTCCGTTTAAATCTGTTTGCCTCTACTTAACTCTATTTAACTCTGTTTGCTTCTGTTTAACGCTGTTTAACTCTGTTTGCCTCTGTTTAACTCTGTTTCACTCTCTAATACTCTGTTTAACTCTGTTGAACTCTGTTTGCCTCTGTTTAACTCTGTTTGCCTCTGTTCAACTCTGTTTAAATCCGTTTAACTCTGTATGGCTTTGTTTAACTCTATTTCACTCTGTTTCCCTCTGTTTGCCCCTGTTCAACTCTGTTTAACTCTTTGGAACTCTGTTTGCCTCTGTTTAACTCTGTTTAAATCTGTTTAACTCTGTTTGCCTCTGTTCAACTCTGTTGACCTCTGTTTGCTTATGTTTAACTCTGTTTAACTCTGTTCGCCTCTCTTTACCTCTGTTTAAAACTGTTTATCTCTGTTTAACACTGTTTGCCACTGTTTAACTCTGTTTAACTCTGTTTACCTCTGTACAACTCTGTTTAACTCTGTTTTGCCTCTGTTTAACTCTGTTTCACTCTGTTTCCCTCTGTTTACATGTGTTTAACTCTGTTGAACTCTTTATATCTCTGTTTAACTCTGTTTGCCTCTGTTTCAATCCATTTGACTCTGTTTGCCTCTATTCAACTCTTTTTATCGCTGTATGCCTCCGTCTAACTCTGTTTCACTCTGTTTCCCTCTGTTTGCCTCTGTTTAACTCTGTTTAACTCTGTTTAACTCTGTTTGCCTCTGTTTCAATCTATTTAACTCTGTTTGCCTCTGTATAGTTCTGTTTAACTCTGTTTGCCTCTGTTTAACTCTATTTAACTCTGTTTGCCTCTGTTTAACGCTGTTTAACTCTGTTTGCCTCTCTTTAACTCTGTATGCCTCTTTAACTCTGTTGAACTCTGTTTGCCTCTGTTTAACTCTGTTTTAAACATGTTTGCCCATGTTTAACTCTGTTTAGCTCTGTTTGCCTCTGTTCATCTCTTTTTAACTCTGTTTGCCACAGTATAATTCTGTTTAAATCTGTTTGCCTCTACTTAACTCTATTTAAATCTGTTTGCTTCTGCTAACGTTGTTTAACTCTGTTTAACTCTGTTTAACTCTCTAATACTCTGTTTAACTCTGTTTGCCACTGTTTAACTCTATTTAACTCTGTTTGCCTCTGTTTAACTCTGTTTAACTCTGTTTGCCTCTGTTCAACTCTGTTTAATTCTGTTTAACTCTGTATGGCTCTGTTTAACTCTATTTCACTCTGTTTCCCTCTGTTTGCCCCTGGTTCAACTCTGTTTAACTCTTTGGAACTCTGTTTGCCTCTGTTTAACTCTGTTTGCCTCTGTTCAACTCTGTTGACCTCTGTTTGCTTATGTTTCACGCTGTTTAACTCTGTTTGCCTCTGTTTAACTCTGTTGAACTCTGTTGGCCTCTGTTTAACTCTGTTTAACTCTGTTGAACTCTGATATCTCTGTTCAACTCTGTTTCCATCTGTTTCAATCTATTTAACTCTGTTTGCCTCTGTTCAACTCTGTTTAACTCTGCCTGCCTCGGTTTAACTCTGTTTCACTCTGTTTCCCTCTGTTTACCTCTGTTTAACTCGGTTTAACTCTGCTGAACTCTGTTTATCTCTGTTGAAATCTGCTTGCCTCTCTTTCAATCTATTTAACGCAGTTTAACTCTGTTTAACTCTATTTTCCTCCATTTAACTATGTTTAACTCTGTTTACCTCCGTTCAACTCTTTTCAACTCTGTTTGCCTCGGTTTAATTCTGTTTCACTCTGTTTCCCTCTGTTTACCTCGGTTAAACTCTTTTGAACTCTGTTTATCTCTGTTCAACTCTGTTTGCCTCTGTTTCAATCCATTTAACTCTGTTTGCCTCTGTTCAACTCTGTTTAACTCTGTATGCCTCTGTTTAACTCTGTTTCACTCTGTTTCCCGCTGTTTGCCTCTGTTTAACTCTGTTGAACTCTGTATGTCTCTGTTGAACTCTGTTTGCCACTGTTTAACTCTATTTAACTCTGTTTGCCTCTGTTTAACGCTGTTTAACTCTGTTTGCCTCTGTTTAACTCTGTATGCCTCTTTTAACTCTGTTGAACTCTGTTTGCCTCTGTTTAACTCTGTTTAAACATGTTTGCCCATATTTAACTCTTTTAGCTCTGTTTGCCTCTGTTCATTTCTTTTTAACTCTGTTTGCCACAGTATAATTCTGTTTAAATCTGCTTGCCTCTACTTAACTCTATTTAACTCTGTTTGCTTCTGTTTAACGCTGTTTAACTCTGCTTAACTCTCTAATACTCTGTTTAACTCTGTTTGCCACTGTTTAACTCTATTTAACTCTGTTTGCCTCTGTTTAACTCTGTTTAACTCTGTTTGCCTCTGTTCAACGCTGTTTAATTCTGTTTAACTCTGTATGGCTCTGTTTGACTCTATTTCACTCTGTTCCCTCTGTTTGCCCCTGTTCAACTCTGTTTAACTCTTTGGAACTCTGTTTGCCTCTGTTTAACTCTGTTTCAATCTGTTTAACTCTGTTTGCCTCTGTTCAACTCTGTTGACCTATGTTTGCTTATGTTTACCTCTGTTTAACTCTGTTTATCTCTGTTTAACACTGTTTGCCACTGTATAACTCTGTTTAACTCTGTTTACCTCTGTTCAACTCTGTTTAACTCTGTTTGCCTCGGTTTAACTCTGTTTCACTCTGTTTCCCTCTGTTTACATGTGTTTAACTCTGTTGAACTCTTTATATCTCTGTTTAACTCTGTTTGCCTCTGTTTCAATCCATTTGACTCTGTCTGCCTCTATTCAACTCTTTGTATCGCTGTATGCCTCCGTCTAACTCTGTTTAACTCTGTTTCCCTCTGTTTGCCTCTGTTTAACTCTGTTTAACTCTGTTGAACTCTTTTTGCCTCTGTTTCAATCTATTTAACTCTGTTTGCCTCTGTTTAGTTCTGTTTCACTCTGTTTGCCTCTGTTTAACTCTATTTAACTCTGTTTGCCTCTGTTTCACGCTGTTTAACTCTGTTTGCCTCTGTTTAACTCTGTTGAACTCTGTTTGCCTCTGTTTAACTCTGTTAACTCTGTTGAACACTGATATCTCTGTTCAACTCCGTTTCCATCTGTTTAACTCTGTTTAACTCTGTTTGCCTCTGTTCAACTCTGTTTAATTCTGTTTAACTCTGTATGGCTCTGTTTAACTCTATTTCACTCTGTTTCCCTCTGTTTGCCCCTGTTCAACTCTGTTTAACTCTTTGGAACTCTGTTTGCCTCTGTTTAACTCTGTTTCAATCTGTTTAACTCTGTTTGCCTCTGTTCAACTCTGTTGACCTCTGTTTGCTTATGTTTAACTCAGTTTAACTCTGCTCGCCTCTCTTTTCCTCTGTTTAACTCTGTTTATCTCTGTTTAACACTGTTTGCCACTGTATAACTCTGTTTAACTCTGTTTACCTCTGATCAACTCTGTTTAACTCTGTTTGCCTCGGTTTCAATCCATTTGACTCTGTTTGCCTTTATTCAACTCTTTTTATCGCTGTATGCCTCCGTGTAACTCTGTTTAACTCTGTTTGCCTCTGTTTGCCTCTGTTTAACTCTGTTTAACTCTGTTGAACTCTGTTTGCCTCTGTTTAGTTCTGTTTTAACTCTGTTTGCCTCTGTTTAACTCTACTTCACTCTGTTTGCCTCTGTTTCACGCTGTTTCACTCTGTTTGCCTCTGTTTAACTCTGTTGAACTCTGTTTGCCTCTGTTTAACTCTGTTTAACTCTGTTGAACTCTGATATCTCTGTTCAACTCTGTTTCCATCTGTTTCAATCTATTTAACTCCGTTTGTCTCTGTTCAACTCTGTTTAACTCTGCCTGCCTCGGATTAACTCTGTTTCACTCTGTGTCCCTCTGTTTAACTCGGTTTAACTCTGCTGAACTCTGTTTATCTCTGTTGAAATCTGTTTGCCTCTGTTGAACTAGGTTTAAATCTGTTGAACTCTGTTTATCTCTGTTCAAATCTGCTTGCCTCTCTTTCAATCTATTTAACGCAGTTTAACTCTGTTTAACTCTATGTTCCTCCATTTAACTATGTTTAACTCTGTTTGCCTCCGTTCAACTCTGTTCAACTCTGTTTGCCTACGGTTTAATTCTGTTTCACTCTGTTTCCCTCTGTTTATCTCTGTTAAACTCCTTTGAACTCTGTTTATCTCTGTTCAACTCTGTTTGCCACTGTTTCAATCCATTTAACTCTGTTTGCCTCTGTTCAACTCTGTTTAACTCTGTATGCCTCTGTTTAACTCTGTTTCACTCTGTTTTCCCGCTGTTTGCCTCTGTTTAACTCTGTTGAACGCTGTATGTCTCAGTTGAACTATGTTTGCCACTGTTTAACTCTATTTAACTCTGTTTGCCTCTGTTTATCGCTGTTTAACTCTGTTTGCCTCTGTTTAACTCTGTATGCCTCTTTTAACTCTGTTGAACTCTGTTTGCCTCTGTTTAACTCTGTTTAAACATGTTTGCCCATGTTTAACTCTGTTTAGATCTGTTTGCCTCTGTTCATCTCTTTTTAACTCTGTTTGCCTCAGTTTAATTCTGTTTAAATCTGTTTGCCTCTACTTAACTCTATTTAACTCTGTTTGCTTCTTTTTAACGCTGTTTAACTCTGTTTGCCTCTGTTTAACTCTGTTTGCCTCTGTTTAACTCTGTTTAAATCTGCTTGCCTCTGCTCAACTCTGTTTAATTCTGTTTAGCTCTGTATGGCTCGGTTTAAATCTATTTCACTCTGTTTCCCTCTGTTTGCCCCTGTTCAACTCTGTTTAACTCTTTGGAACTCTGTTTGCCTCTGTTTAACTCTGTTTAAATCTGTTTAACTCTGTTTGCCTCTGTTCAACTCTGTTGACCTCTGTTTGCTTATGTTTAACTCTGTTTAACTCTGTTCGCCTCTCTTTACCTCTGTTTAACTCTGTTTATCTCTGTTTAACACTGTTTGCCACTGTTTAACTCTGTTTAACTCTGTTTACCTCTGTTCAACTCTGTTTAAATCTGTTTGCCTCAGTTTAACTCTGTTTCACTCTGTTTCCCTCTGTTTACATGTGTATAACTCTGTTGAACTCTTTATATCTCTGTTTAACTCTGTTTGCCTATGTTTGAATCCATTTGACTCTGTTTGCCTCTATTCAACTCTTTTTATCGCTGTATGCCTCCGTCTAACTCTGTTTGCCTCTGTTTGCCTCTGTTTAACTCTGTTTAACTCTGTTGAACTCTGTTTGCCTCTGTTTCAATCTATTTGACTCTGTTTGCCTCTGTTCAACTCTGATTAACGCTGTATGCCTGGGTCTAACTCTATTTCACTCTGTTTAACTCTGTTTGCCTCTAATTAACTCTGTTTAACTCTGTTCGCCTCTCTTTACCTCTGTTTAACTCTGTTTATCTCTGTTTAACTATGTTTGTCACTGTTTAACTCTATTTAACTCTGTTTGCCTCTGTTCAACTCTGTTCAACTCTGTTTGTCTCGGTTTAATTCTGTTTCACTCTGTTTCACTCTGTTCCCCTCTGTTTCACTCTGTTTAAACATGTTTGCCCATTTTTAACTCTGTTTAGCTCTGTTTGCCTCTGTTCATCTCTTTATAACTCTGTTTGCCTCAGTTTAATTCTGTTTTAAATCTGTTTGCCTCTACTTAACTCTATTTAACTCTGTTTGCCTCTGTTTCAATCCATTTGACTCTGTTTGACTCTATTCAACTCTTTTTATCGCTGTATGCCTCCGTCTAACTCTGTTTCACTCTGTTTCCCTCTGTTTGCCTCTGTTTAACTCTGTTTAACTCTGTTGAACTCTGTTTGCCTCTGTTTCAATCTATTTAACTCTGTTTGCCTCTGTATAGTTCTGTTTAACTCTGTTTGCCTCTGTTTAACTCTATTTAACTCTGTTTGCCTCTGTTCAACTCTGTTCAACTCTGTTTGCCTCGGTTTAATTCTGTTTCACTCTGTTTCCCTCTGTTTCCCTCTGTTTCACTCTTTTGAACTCTGTTTATCTCTGTTCAACTCTGTTTGCCTCTGTTTCAATCCATTTAACTCTGTTTGCCTCTGTTCAACTCTGTTTAACTCTGTATGCCTCTGTTTAACTCTGTTGAACTCTGTATGTCTCTGTTGAACTCTGTTTGCCACTGTTTAACTCTATTTAACTCTGTTTGCCTCTGTTTAACGCTGTTTAACTCTGTCTGCCTCTATTTAACTCTGTTTAACTCTGTATGCCTCTTTTAACTCTGTTGAACTCTGTTTGCCTCTGTTTAACTCTGTTTAAACATGTTTGCCCATTTTAACTCTGTTTAGCTCTGTTTGCCTCTGTTCATCTCTTTTTAACTCTGTTTGCCTCAGTTTAATTCTGTTTAAATCTGTTTGCCTCTATGTAACTCTATTTAACTCTGTTTGCTTCTGTTTAACGCTGTTTAACTCTGTTTGCCTCTGTTTAACTCTGTTTCACTCTCTAATACTCTGTTTAACTCTGCTGAACTCTGTTTGCCTCTGTTTAACTCTGTTTGCCTCTGTTCAACTCTGTTTAAATCCGTTTAACTCTGTATGGCTTTGTTTAACTCTATTTCACTCTGTTTCCCTCTGTTTGCCCCTGTTCAACTCTGTTTAACTCTTTGGAACTCTGTTTGCCTCTGTTTAACTCTGTTTCAATCTGTTTAACTCTGTTTGCTTCTGTTCAACTCTGTTGACCTCTGTTTGCTTATGTTTAACTCTGTTTAACTCTGTTCGCCTCTCTTTACCTCTGTTTAAAACTGTTTATCTCTGTTTAACACTGTTTGCCACTGTTTAACTCTGTTTAACTCTGTTTACCTCTGTACAACTCTGTTTAACTCTGTTTGCCTCTGTTTAACTCTGTTTCACTCTGTTTCCCTCTGTTTACATGTGGTTTAACTCTGTTGAACTCTTTATATCTCTGTTTAACTCTGTTTGTCTCTGTTTCAATCCATTTGACTCTGTTTGACTCTATTCAACTCTTTTTATCGCTGTATGCCTCCGTCTAACTCTGTTTCACTCTGTTTCCCTCTGTTTGCCTCTGTTTAACTCTGTTTAACTCTGTTGAACTCTGTTTGCCTCTGTTTCAATCTATTTAACTCTATTTGCCTCTGTATAGTTCTGTTTAACTCTGTTTGCCTCTGTTTAACTCTATTTAACTCTGTTTGACTCTGTTTAACTCTGTTGAACTCTGCTTGCCTCTGTTTAACTCTCTTTAACTCTGTTGAACTCTGATATCTCTGTTCAACTCTGTTTCCATCTGTTTCAATCTATTTAACTCTGTTTGCCTCTGTTCAACTCTGTTTAACTCTGCCTGCCTCGGTTTAACTCTGTTTCACTCTGTTTCCCTCTGTTTACCTCTGTTTAACTCGGTTTGACTCTGCTGAACTCTGTTTATCTCTGTTGAAATCTGTTTGCCTCTGTTGAACTCGGTTTAAATCTGTTGAACTCTGTTTATCTCTGTTGAAATCTGCTTGCCTCTCTTTCAATCTATTTAACGCAGTTTAACTCTGTTTAACTCTATGTTCCTCCATTTAACTATGTTTAACTCTGTTTGCCTCCGTTCAACTCTGTTCAACTCTGTTTGCCTCGGTTAAATTCTGTTTCACTCTGTTTCCCTCTGTATACCTCTGTTTAACTCTTTTGAACTCTGTTTATCTCTGTTCAACTCTGTTTGCCTCTGTTTCAATCTATTTAACTCTGTTTGCATCTGTGCAACTCTGTTTAACTCTGTATGCCTCTGTTTAACTCTGTTTCACTCTGTTTCCCGCTGTTTGCCTCTGCTTAACTCTGTTGAACTCTGTATGTCTCTGTTGAACTATGTTTGCCACTGTTTAACTCTATTTTACTCTGTTTGCCTCTGTTTAACGCTGTTTAACTCTGTTTGCCTCTGTTTAACTCTGTATGCCTCTTTTAACTCTGTTGAACTCTGTTTGCCTCTGTTTAACTCTGTTTAAACATGTTTGCCCATGTTTAACTCTGTTTAGCTGTTTGCCTCTGTTCATCTCTTTTTAACTCTGTTTGCCACAGTATAATTCTGTTTAAATCTGTTTGCCTCTACTTAACTCTATTTAAATCTGTTTGCTTCTGCTAACGTTGTTTAACTCTGTTTAACTCTGTTTAACGCTCTAATACTCTGTTTAACTCTGTTTGCCTCTGTTTAAATCTGTTTAACTCTGTTTGCCTCTGTTCAACTCTGTTTAATTCTGTTTAACTCTGTATGGCTCTGTTTAACTCTATTTCACTCTGTTTCCCTCTGTTTGCCCCTGTTCAACTCTGTTTAACTCTTTGGAACTCTGTTTGCCTCTGTTTAACTCTGTTTGCCTCTGTTCAACTCTGTTGACCTCTGTTTGCTTATGTTTCACGCTGTTTAACTCTGTTTGCCTCTGTTTAACTCTGTTGAACTCTGTTTGCCTCTGTGTAACTCTGTTTAACTCTGTTGAACTCTGATATCTCTGTTCAACTCTGTTTCCATCTGTTTCAATCTATTTAACTCTGTTTGCCTCTGTTCAACTCTGTTTAACTCTGCCTGCCTCGGTTTAACTCTGTTTCCCTCTGTTTACCTCTGTTTAACTCGGTTTAACTCTGCTGAACTCTGTTTATCTCTGTTGAAATCTGCTTGCCTCTCTTTCAATCTATTTAACGCAGTTTAACTCTGTTTAACTCTATTTTCCTCCATTTAACTATGTTTAACTCTGTTTACCTCCGTTCAACTCTTTTCAACTCTGTTTGCCTCGGTTTAATTCTGTTTCACTCTGTTTCCCTCTGTTTACCTCTGTTAAACTCTTTTGAACTCTGTTTATCTCTGTTCAACTCTGTTTGCCTCTGTTTCAATCCATTTAACTCTGTTTGCCTCTGTTCAACTCTGTTTAACTCTGTATGCCTCTGTTTAACTCTGTTTCACTCTGTTTCCAGCTGTTTGCCTCTGTTTAACTCTGTTGAACTCTGTATGTCTCTGTTGAACTCTGTTTGCCACTGTTTAACTCTATTTAACTCTGTTTGACTCTGTTTAACGCTGTTTAACTCTGTTTGCCTCTGTTTAACTCTGTATGCCTCTTTTAACTCTGTTGAACTCTGTTTGCCTCTGTTTAACTCTGTTTAAACATGTTTGCCCATGTTTAACTCTGTTTAGCTCTGTTTGCCTCTGTTCATTTCTTTTTAACTCTGTTTGCCACAGTATAATTCTGTTTAAATCTGTTTGCCTCTACTTAACTCTATTTAACTCTGTTTGCTTCTGTTTAACGCTGTTTAACTCTGCTTAACTCTCTAATACTCTATTTAACTCTGTTTGCCTCTGTTTGCCTCTGTTTAACTCTGTTTGCCTCTGTTCAACTCTGTTTAATTCTGTTTAACTCTGTATGGCTCTGTTTGACTCTATTTCACTCTGTTCCCTCTGTTTGCCCCTGTTCAACTCTGAATGCCTCTTTGGAACTCTGTTTGCCTCTGTTTAACTCTGTTTCAATCTGTTTAACTCTGTTTGCCTCTGTTCAACTCTGTTGACCTATGTTTGCTTATGTTTACCTCTGTTTAACTCTGTTTATCTCTGTTTAACACTGTTTGCCACTGTTTAACTCTGTTTAACTCTGTTTACCTCTGTTCAACTCTGTTTAACTCTGTTTGCCTCGGTTTAACTCTGTTTCACTCTGTTTCCCTCTGTTTACATGTGTTTAACTCTGTTGAACTCTTTATATCTCTGTTTAACTCTGTTTGCCTCTGTTTCAATCCATTTGACTCTGTCTGCCTCTATTCAACTCTTTGTATCGCTGTATGCCTCCGTCTAACTCTGCTTAACTCTGTTTCCCTCTGTTTGCCTCTGTTTAACTCTGTTTAACTCTGTTGAACTCTTTTTGCCTCTGTTTCAATCTATTTAACTCTGTTTGCCTCTGTTTAGTTCTGTTTCACTCTGTTTGCCTCTGTTTAACTCTATTTAACTCTGTTTGCCTCTGTTTCACGCTGTTTAACTCTGTTTGCCTCTGTTTAACTCTGTTGAACTCTGTTTGCCTCTGTTTAACTCTGTTAACTCTGTTGAACACTGATATCTCTGTTCAACTCCGTTTCCATCTGTTTCAATCTATTTAACTCTGTTTGTCTCTGTTCAACTCTGTTTAACTCTGCCTGCCTCGGTTTAACTCTGTTTCACTCTGATTCCCTCTGTTTAACTCGGTTTAACTCTGCTCAACTCTGTTTATCTCTGTTGAAATCTGTTTGCCTCTGTTGAACTCGGTTTAAATCTGTTGAACTCTGTTTATCTCTGTTGAAATCTGCTTGCCTCTCTTTCAATCTATTTAACGCAGTTTAACTCTGTTTAACTCTATGTTCCTCCATTTAACTATGTTTAACTCTGTTTGCCTCCGTTCAACTCTGTTCAACTCTGTTTGCCTCGGTTTAATTCTGTTTCACTCTGTTTCCCTCTGTTTACCTCTGTTAAACTCTTTTGAACTCTGTTTATCTCTGTTCAATTCTGTTTGCCTCTGTTTCAATCCATTTAACTCTGTTTGCATCTGTGCAACTCTGTTTAACTCTGTATGCCTCTGTTTAACTCTGTTTCACTCTGTTTCCCGCTGTTTGCCTCTGTTAACTCTGTTGAACTCTGTATGTCTCTGTTGAACTCTGTTTGCCACTGTTTAACTCTATTTAACTCTGTTTGCCTCTGTTTAACGCTGTTTAACTCTGTTTGCCTCTGTTTAACTCTGTATGCCTCTTTTAACTCTGTTGAACTCTGTTTGCCTCTGGTTAACTCTGTTTAAACATGTTTGCCCATGTTTAACTCAATTTAGCTCTGTTTGCCACTGTTCATCTCTTTTTAACTCTGTTTGCCTCAGTTTAATTCTGTTTAAATCTGTTTGCCTCTACTTAACTCTATTTAACTCTGTTTGCTTCTGTTTAAAGCTGTTTAACTCTGTTTGCCTCTGTTTAACTCTGTTTGCCTCTGTTTAACTCTGTTTAACTCTGTTTGCCTCTGTTTAACTCTGTTTAATTCTGGGTAACTCTGTATGCCTCTGTTTAACTCTATTTCACTCTGTTTCCCTCTGTTTGCCCCTGTCCAAATCTGTTTAACTCTTTGGAACTCTGTTTGCCTCTGTTTAACTCTGTTTAAATCTGTTTAACTCTGTTTGCCTCTGTTCAACTCTGTTGACCTCTGTTTGCTTATGTTTAACTCTGTTTAACTCTGTTCGCCTCTCTTTACCTCTATTTAACTCTGTTTATCTCTGTTTAACACTGTTTGCCACTGTTTAACTCTGTTTAACTCTGTTTACCTCTGTTCAACTCTGTTTAAATCTGTTTGCCTCGGTTTCACTCTGTTTCACTCTGTTTCCCTCTGTTTACATGTGTTTAACTCTGTTGAACTCTTTATATCTCTGTTTAACTCTGTTTGCCTCTGTTTGAATCCATTTGACTCTGTTTGCCTCTATTCAACTCTTTTTATCGCTGTATGCCTCCGTCTAACTCTGTTTCACTCTGTTTCCCTCTGTTTGCCTCTGTTTAACTCTGTTTAACTCTGTTGAACTCTGTTTGCCTCTGTTTAACTCTGTTTGCCTCTGTTTAACTCTGTTTAACTCTGTTTGCCTCTGTTTAACTCTGTTTAATTCTGGGTAACTCTGTATGCCTCTGTTTAACTCTATTTCACTCTGTTTCCCTCTGTTTGCCCCTGTCCAAATCTGTTTAACTCTTTGGAACTCTGTTTGCCTCTGTTTAACTCTGTTTAAATCTGTTTAACTCTGTTTGCCTCTGTTCAACTCTGTTGACCTCTGTTTGCTTATGTTTAACTCTGTTTAACTCTGTTCGCCTCTCTTTACCTCTATTTAACTCTGTTTATCTCTGTTTAACACTGTTTGCCACTGTTTAACTCTGTTTAACTCTGTTTACCTCTGTTCAACTCTGTTTAAATCTGTTTGCCTCGGTTTCACTCTGTTTCACTCTGTTTCCCTCTGTTTACATGTGTTTAACTCTGTTGAACTCTTTATATCTCTGTTTAACTCTGTTTGCCTCTGTTTGAATCCATTTGACTCTGTTTGCCTCTATTCAACTCTTTTTATCGCTGTATGCCTCCGTCTAACTCTGTTTCACTCTGTTTCCCTCTGTTTGCCTCTGTTTAACTCTGTTTAACTCTGTTGAACTCTGTTTGCCTCTGTTTCAATCTATTTAACTCTGTTTGCCTCTGTTTCAATCTATTTGACTCTGTTTGCCTCTGTTCAACTCTGTTTAACGCTGTATGCCTCCGTCTAACTCTGTTTCACTCTGTTATCCCTCTGTTTGTCTCTGTTTAACTCTGTTTAACTCCGTAGAACTGTTTATCTCTGTTGAACTCTGTTTGCCTCTGTTTCAATCTATTTAACTCTGTTTGCCTCTGTTTAATCCTTTTTAACTATGCTTGGCCACTGTTTAACTCTTTTTAACTCTGTTTGCCTCTGTTCAAATCTGTTCAACTCTGTTTGCCTCGGTTTAATTCTGTTTCACTCTGTTTCCCTCTGTTTACCTCTGTTTAACTCTTTTGAAATCTGTTTATCTCTGTTCAACTCTGTTTGCCTCTGTTTCAATGCATTTAACTCTGTTTGCCTCTGTTCAACTCTGTTTAACTCTGTATGCCTCTGTTTAACTCTGTTTCACTCTGTTTCCCGCTGTTTGCCTCTGTTTAACTCTGTTGAATTCTGTATGTCTCTGTTGAACTCTGTTTGCCACTGTTTAACTCTTTTTAACTCTGTTTGCCTCTGTTTAACGCTGTTTAACTCTGTCTGCCTCTGTTTAACTCTGTTTAACTCTGTATGCCTCTTTTAACTCTGTTGAACTCTGTTTGCCTCTGTTTAACTCTGTTTAAACATGTTTGCCTATTTTTAACTCTGTTTAGCTCTGTTTGCCTCTGTTCATCTCTTTTTAACTCTGTTTGCCTCAGTTTAATTCTGTTTAAATCTGTTTGCCTCTACTTAACTCTATTTAACTCTGTTTGCTTCTGTTTAACGCTGTTTAACTCTGTTTGCCTCTGTTTAACTCTGTTTAACTCGCTAATACTCTGTTTAACTCTGCTGAACTCTGTTTGCCTCTGTTTAACTCTGTTTGCCTCTGTTCAACTCTGTTTAATTCCGTTTAACTCTGTATGCCTCTGTTTAACTCTATTTCACTCTGCTTCCCTCTGTTTGCCCCTGTTCAACTCTGTTTAACTCTTTGGAACTCTGTTTGCCTCTGTTTAAATCTGTTTAAATCTGTTTAACTCTGTTTGCCTCTGTTCAACTCGGTTGACCTCTGTTTGCTTATGTTTAACTCTGTTTAACTCTGTTCGCCTCCCTTTACCTCTGTTTAACACTGTTTGCCACTGTTTAACTTTGTTTAACTTTGTTTACCTCTGTTCAACTCTGTTTAACTCTGTTTGCCTCGGTTTAACTCTGTTTCACTCTGTTTCCCTCTGTTTACATGTGTTTAACTCTGTTGAACTCTTTATATCTCTGTTTAATTCTGTCTGCCTCTGTTTAACTCTGTTTAACTCTGTTGAACTCTGTTTGCCTCTGTTTAACTCTGTTTTAAACATGTTTGCCCATGTTTAACTCTGTTTAGCTCTGTTTGCCTCTGTTCATCTCTTTTTAACTCTGTTTGCCTCAGTTTAATTCTGTTTAAATCTGTTTGCCTCTACTTAACTCTATTTAACTCTGGTTGCTTCTGTTTAACGCTGTTTAACTCTGTTTGCCTCTGTTTAACTCTTTTTTAACTCTCTAATACTCTGTTTAACTCTGTTGAACTCTGTTTGCCTCTGTTTGCCTCTGTTCAACTCTGTTTAATTCTGGTTAACTCTGTATGGCTCTGTTTAACTCTATGTCACTCTGTTTCCCTCTGTTTGCCCCTGTTCAACTCTGTTTAACTCTTTGGAACTCTGTTTGCCTCTGTTTAACTCTGTTGACCTCTGTTTGCTTATGTTTAACTCTGTTTAACTCTGTTCGCCTCTCTTTACCTCTGTTTAACTCTGTTTATCTCTGTTTAACACTGTTTGCCACTGTTTAACTCTGTTTACCTCTGTTCAACTCTGTTTAAATCTGTTTGCCTCGGTTTAACTCTGTTTCACTCTGTTTCCCACTGTTTACATGTGTTTAACTCTGTTGAACTCTTTATATCTCTGTTTAAATCTGTTTGCCTCTGTTTCAATCCATTTGACTCTGTTTGCCTCTATTCAACTCTTTTTATCGCTGTATGCCTCCTGCTAACTCTGTTTCACTCTGTTTCCCTCTGTTTGCCTCTGTTTAACTCTGTTTAACTCTGTTGAAATCTGTTTGCCTCTGTTTCAATCTATTTAACTCTGTTTGCCTCTGTTTCAATCTATTTGACTTTGTTTGCCTCTGTTCAACTCTGTTTAACGCTGTATGCCTCCGTCTAACTCTGTTTCACTCTGTTTCCCTCTGTTTGCCTCTGTTTAGCTCTGTTTAACTCCGTAGAACTGTTTATCTCTGTTGAACTCTGTTTGCCTCTGTTTCAATCTATTTAACTCTGTTTGCCTCTGTTCAACTCTGTTTAACTCTGTATGCCTCTGTTTTAACTCTGTTTCAATCTGTTTCCCGCTTGTTTGCCTCTGTTTAACTCTGTTGAAGTCTGTATGTCTCTGTTGAACTCTGTTTGCCACTGTTTAACTCTATTTAACTCTGTTTGCCTCTGTTTAACGCTGTTTAACTCTGTCTGCCTCTATTTAACTCTGTTTAACTCTGTATGCCTCTTTTAACTCTGTTGAGCTCTGTTTGCCTCTGTTTAACTCTGTTTAAACATGTTTGCCCATTTTTAACTCTGTTTAGCTCTGTTTGCCTCTGTTCATCTCTTTTTAACTCTGTTTGCCTCAGTTTAATTCTGTTTAAATCAGTTTGCCTCTACTTAACTCTATTTAACTCTGTTTGCTTCTGTTTAACGCTGTTTAACTCTGTTTGCCTCTGTTTAACTCTGTTTAACTCTCTAATACTCTGTTTAACTCTGTTGAACTCTGTTTGCCTCTGTTTAACTCTGTTTGCCTCTGTTCAACTCTGTTTAATTCCGTTTAACTCTGTATGGCTCTGTTTAACTCTATTTCACTCTGTTTCCCTCTGTTTGCCCCTGTTCAACTCTGTTTAACTCTTTGGAACTCTGTTTGCCTCTGTTTAACTCTGTTTAAATCTCTTTAACTCTGTTTGCCTCTGTTCAACTCTGTTGACCTCTGTTTGCTTATGTTTAACTCTGTTTAACTCTGTTCGCCTCTCTTTCCATCTGTTTAACTCTGTTTATCTCTGTTTAACACTGTTTGCCACTGTTTAACTTTGTTTAACTCTCTTTACCTCTGTTCAACTCTGTTTAACTCTGTTTGCCTCGGTTTAACTCTGTTTCACTCTGTTTCCCTCTGTTTACATGTGTTTAACTCTGTTGAACTCTTTATATCTCTGTTTAACTCTGTTTGCCTCTGTTTCAATCCATTTGACTCTGTTTGACTCTATTCAACTCTTTTTTATCGCTGTATGCCTCCGTCTAACTCTGTTTCCCTCTGTTAGCCTCTGTTTAACTCTTTTTAACTCTGTTGAACTCTGTTTGCCTCTGTTTCAATCTATTTAACTCTGTTTGCCTCTGTATAGTTCTGTTTAACTCTGTTTGCCTCTGTTTAACTCTATTTAACTCTGTTTGCCTCTGTTTCACGCTGTTTCACTCTGTTTGCCTCTGTTTAACTCTGTTGAACTCTGTTTGCCTCTGTTTAACTCTGTTTAACTCTGTTGAACTCTGATATCTCTGTTCAACTCTGTTTCCATCTGTTTCAATCTTTTTAACTCTGTTTGCCTCTGTTCAACTCTGTTTAACTCTGCCTGCCTCGGTTTAACTGTTTCACTCTGTTTCCCTCTGTTTACCACTGTTTAACTCGGATTAACTCTGCTGAACTCTGTTTATCTCTGTTGAAATCTGTTTGCCTCTGTTGAACTCGGTTTAAATCTGTTGAACTCTGTGTATCTCTGTTGAAATCTGCTTGCCTCTCTTTCAATCTATTTAACGCAGTTTAACTCTGTTTAACTCTATGTTCCTCCATTTAACTATGTTTAACTCTGTTTGCCTCCATTCAACTCTGTTCAACTCTGTTTGCCTCGGTTTAATTCTGTTTCACTCTGTTTCCCTCTGTTTACCTCTGTTAAACTCTTTTGAACTCTGTTTATCTCTGTTCAACTCTGTTTGCCTCTGTTTCAATCCATTTAACTCTGTTTGCCTCTGTTCAACTCTGTTTAACACTGTATGCCTCTGTTTAACTCTGTTTCACACTGTTTCCCGCTGTTTGCCTCTGTTTAACTCTGTTGAACTCTGTATGTCTCTGCTGAACTCTGTTTGCCACTGTTTAACTCTATTTAACTCTGTTTGCATCTGTTTAACGCTGTTTAACTCTGTTTGCCTCTGTTTAACTCTGTATGCCTCTTTTAACTCTGTTGAACTCTGTTTGCCTCTGTTTAACTCTGTTTAAACATGTTTGCCCATGTTTAACTCTGTTTAGCTCTGTTTGCCTCTGTTCATTTCTTTTTAACTCTGTTTGCCTCAGTTTAATTCTGTTTCAATCTGTTTGCCTCTACTTAACTCTATTTAACTCTGTTTGCTTCTGTTTAACGCTGTTTAACTCTGTTTGCCTCTGTTTAACTCTGTTTAACTCTCTAATACTCTGCTTAACTCTGTTGACCTCTGTTTGCCTCTGTTTAACTCTGTTTGCCTCTGTTTAACTCTGTTTAACTCTGTTTGCCTCTGTTCAACTCTATTTAATTCTTATTAACTCTGTATGGCTCTGTTTAACTCTATTTCACTCTGTTTCCCTCTGTTTGCCCCTGTTCAACTCTGTTTAACTCTTTGGAACTCTGTTTGCCTCTGTTTAACTCTGTTTAAATCTGTTTAACTCTGTTTGCCTCTGTTCAACTCTGTTGACCTCTGTTTGCTTATGTTTAACTCTGTTTAACTCTGTTCGCCTCTCTTTACCTCTGTTTAACTCTGTTTATCTCTGTTTAACACTGTTTGCCACTGTTTAACTCTGTTTACCTCTGTTCAACTCTGTTTAAATCTGTTTGCCTCGGTTTAACTCTGTTTCACTCTGTTTCCCACTGTTTACATGTGTTTAACTCTGTTGAACTCTTTATATCTCTGTTTAAATCTGTTTGCCTCTGTTTCAATCCATTTGACTCTGTTTGCCTCTATTCAACTCTTTTTATCGCTGTATGCCTCCTGCTAACTCTGTTTCACTCTGTTTCCCTCTGTTTGCCTCTGTTTAACTCTGTTTAACTCTGTTGAAATCTGTTTGCCTCTGTTTCAATCTATTTAACTCTGTTTGCCTCTGTTTCAATCTATTTGACTTTGTTTGCCTCTGTTCAACTCTGTTTAACGCTGTATGCCTCCGTCTAACTCTGTTTCACTCTGTTTCCCTCTGTTTGCCTCTGTTTAACTCTGTTTAACTCCGTAGAACTGTTTATCTCTGTTGAACTCTGTTTGCCTCTGTTTCAATCTATTTAACTCTGTTTGCCTCTGTTCAACTCTGTTTAACTCTGTATGCCTCTGTTTAACTCTGTTTCAATCTGTTTCCCGCTGTTTGCCTCTGTTTAACTCTGTTGAAGTCTGTATGTCTCTGTTGAACTCTGTTTGCCACTGTTTAACTCTATTTAACTCTGTTTGCCTCTGTTTAACGCTGTTTAACTCTGTCTGCCTCTATTTAACTCTGTTTAACTCTGTATGCCTCTTTTAACTCTGTTGAGCTCTGTTTGCCTCTGTTTAACTCTGTTTAAACATGTTTGCCCATTTTTAACTCTGTTTAGCTCTGTTTGCCTCTGTTCATCTCTTTCTAACTCTGTTTGCCTCAGTTTAATTCTGTTTAAATCAGTTTGCCTCTACTTAACTCTATTTAACTCTGTTTGCTTCTGTTTAACGCTGTTTAACTCTGTTTGCCTCTGTTTAACTCTGTTTAACTCTCTAATACTCTGTTTAACTCTGTTGAACTCTGTTTGCCTCTGTTTAAATCTGTTTGCCTCTGCTCAACTCAGTTTAATTCCGTTTAACTCTGTATGGCTCTGTTTAACTCTATTTCACTCTGTTTCCCTCTGTTTGCCCCTGTTCAACTCTGTTTAACTCTTTGGAACTCTGTTTGCCTCTGTTTAACTCTGTTTAAATCTCTTTAACTCTGTTTGCCTCTGTTCAACTCTGTTGACCTCTGTTTGCTTATGTTTAACTCTGTTTAACTCTGTTCGCCTCTCTTTCCATCTGTTTAACTCTGTTTATCTCTGTTTAACACTGTTTGCCACTGTTTAACTTTGTTTAACTCTCTTTACCTCTGTTCAACTCTGTTTAACTCTGTTTGCCTCGGTTTAACTCTGTTTCACTCTGTTTCCCTCTGTTTACATGTGTTTAACTCTGTTGAACTCTTTATATCTCTGTTTAACTCTGTTTGCCTCTGTTTCAATCCATTTGACTCTGTTTGACTCTATTCAACTCTTTTTTATCGCTGTATGCCTCCGTCTAACTCTGTTTCCCTCTGTTAGCCTCTGTTTAACTCTTTTTAACTCTGTTTGCCTCTGTTTCACGCTGTTTCACTCTGTTTGCCTCTGTTTAACTCTGTTGAACTCTGTTTGCCTCTGTTTAACTCTATTTAACTCTGTTTGCCTCTGTTTCACGCTGTTTCACTCTGTTTGCCTCTGTTTAACTCTGTTGAACTCTGTTTGCCTCTGTTTAACTCTGTTTAACTCTTTTGAACTCTGATATCTCTGTTCAACTCTGTTTCCATCTGTTTCAATCTTTTTAACTCTGTTTGCCTCTGTTCAACTCTGTTTAACTCTGCCTGCCTCGGTTTAACTGTTTCACTCTGTTTCCCTCTGTTTACCACTGTTTAACTCGGATTAACTCTGCTGAACTCTGTTTATCTCTGTTGAAATCTGTTTGCCTCTGTTGAACTCGGTTTAAATCTGTTGAACTCTGTGTATCTCTGTTGAAATCTGCTTGCCTCTCTTTCAATCTATTTAACGCAGTTTAACTCTGTTTAACTCTATGTTCCTCCATTTAACTATGTTTAACTCTGTTTGCCTCCATTCAACTCTGTTCAACTCTGTTTGCCTCGGTTTAATTCTGTTTCACTCTGTTTCCCTCTGTTTACCTCTGTTAAACTCTTTTGAACTCTGTTTATCTCTGTTCAACTCTGTTTGCCTCTGTTTCAATCCATTTAACTCTGTTTGCCTCTGTTCAACTCTGTTTAACACTGTATGCCTCTGTTTAACTCTGTTTCACACTGTTTCCCGCTGTTTGCCTCTGTTTAACTCTGTTGAACTCTGTATGTCTCTGCTGAACTCTGTTTGCCACTGTTTAACTCTATTTAACTCTGTTTGCATCTGTTTAACGCTGTTTAACTCTGTTTGCCTCTGTTTAACTCTGTATGCCTCTTTTAACTCTGTTGAACTCTGTTTGCCTCTGTTTAACTCTGTTTAAACATGTTTGCCCATGTTTAACTCTGTTTAGCTCTGTTTGCCTCTGTTCATTTCTTTTTAACTCTGTTTGCCTCAGTTTAATTCTGTTTCAATCTGTTTGCCTCTACTTAACTCTATTTAACTCTGTTTGCTTCTGTTTAACGCTGTTTAACTCTGTTTGCCTCTGTTTAACTCTGTTTAACTCTCTAATACTCTGCTTAACTCTGTTGACCTCTGTTTGCCTCTGTTTAACTCTGTTTGCCTCTGTTTAACTCTGTTTAACTCTGTTTGCCTCTGTTCAACTCTATTTAATTCTTATTAACTCTGTATGGCTCTGTTTAACTCTATTTCACTCTGTTTCCCTCTGTTTGCCCCTGTTCAACTCTGTTTAACTCTTTGGAACTCTGTTTGCCTCTGTTTAACTCTGTTTAAATCTGTTTAACTCTGTTTGCCTCTGTTCAACTCTGTTGACCTCTGTTTGCTTATGTTTAACTCTGTTTAACTCTGTTCGCCTCTCTTTACCTCTGTTTAACTCTGTTTATCTCTGTTTAACACTGTTTGCCACTGTTTAACTCTGTTTAACTCTGTTTACCTCTGTTCAACTCTGTTTAAAGCTGTTTGCCTCGGTTTAACTCTGTTTCACTCTGTTTCCCTCTGTTTACATGTGTTTAACTCTGTTGAACTCTTTATATCTCTGTTTAACTCTGTTTGCCTCTGTTTGAATCCATTTGACTCTGTTTGCCTCTCTCAACTCTTTTTATCGCTGTATGCCTCCGTCTAACTCTGTTTCACTCTGTTTCCCTCTGTTTGCCTCTGTTTCACTCTGTTTCCCTCTGTTTGCCTCTGTTTAACTCTGTTTAACTCCGTAGAACTGTTTATCTCTGTTGAACTCTGTTTGCCTCTGTTTCAATCTATTTAACTCTGTTTGCCTCTGCTTAATCCTTTTTAACTATGTTTGCCACTGTTTAACTCTATTTAACTCTGTTTGCCTCTGTTCAACTCTGTTCAACTCTGTTTGCCTCGGTTTTTTTCTGTTTCCCTCTGTTTACCTCTGTTTAACTCTTTTGAACTCTGTTTATCTCTGTTCAACTCTGTTTGCCTCTGTTTCAATCCATTTAACTCTGTTTGCCTCTGCTCAACTCTGTTTAACTCTGTTTCACTCTGTTTCCCGCTGTTTGCCTCTGTTTAACTCTGTTGAACTCTGTATGTCTCTGTTGAAATCAGTTTGCCACTGTTTAACTCTATTTAACTCTGTTTGCCTCTGTTTAATGCTGTTTAACTCTGTTTGCCTCTGTTTAACTCTGTTTGCCTCTGTTTAACTCTGTTTAACTCAGTTTGCCTCTGTTCAACTCTGTTTAATTCTGTTTAACTCTGTATGGCTCTGTTTAACTCTATTTCACTCTGTTTCCCTCTGTTTGCCCCTGTTCAGCTCTGTTTAACTCTTTGGAACTCTGTTTGCCTCTGTTTAACTCTGTTTCAATCTGCTTAACTCTGTTTGCCTCTGTTCAACTCTGTTGACCTCTGTTTGCTTATGTTTAACTCTGTTTAACTCTGTTCGCCTTTCTTTACCTCTGTTTAACTTTGTTTATCTCTGTTTAACACTGTTTGCCACTGTTTAACTCTGTTTAACTCTGTTTACCTCTGTTCAACTCTGTTTAACTCTGTTTCCCTCTGTTTGCATCTGTTTAACTCTGTTTAACTCTGTTGGACTCTGTTTATCTCTGTTGAACTTTGTTTGCCTCTGGTTCAATCTATTTAACTCTGTTTGCCACTTTTTAAATCTGTTTAACTCCGATTGCCTCTGTTTAACTCTGTTTAACTCTGTTTGCCTCTGTTCAACTCTGTTTAACTCTGTATGCCTCGGTTTTACTCTGTTTCACTCTGTTTCCCGCTGTTTGCCTCTGTTTAACTCTGTTGAACTCTGTATGTATCTGTTGAACTCTGTTTGCCACTGTTTAACTCTATTTAACTCTGTTTGCCTCTGTTTAACTCTGTTTAACTCTGTATGCCTCTTTTAACTCTGTTTAGCTCTGTTTGCCTCTGTTCATCTCTTTTTAACTCTGTTTGCCTCTGTTTAATTCTGTTTAAATCTGTTTGCCTCTACTTAACTCTATTTAACTCTGTTTGCTTCTGTTTAACGCTGTTTAACTCTGTTTGCCTCTGTTTAACTCTGTTTAACTCTCTAATACTCTGTTTAACTCTGTTGAACTCTGTTTGCCTCTGTTTAACTCTGTTTGCCTCTGTTCAACTCTGTTTAATTCCGTTTAACTCTGTATGGCTCTGTTTAACTCTATTTCACTCTGTTTCCCTCTGTTTGCCCCTGTTCAACTCTGTTTAACTCTTTGGAACTCTGTTTGCCTCGGTTTAACTCTGTTTAAATCTGTTTAACTCTGTTTGCCTCTGTTCAACTCTGTTGACCTCTGTTTGCTTATGTTTAACTCTGTTTAACTCTGTTCGCCTCTCTTTACCTCTGTTTAACTCTGTTTATCTCTGTTTAACACTGTTTGCCACTGTTTAACTCTGTTTAACTCTGTTTGCCTCGGTTTAACTCTGTTTCACTCTGTTTCCCTCTGTTTACATGTGTTTAACTCTGTTGAACTCTTTATATCTCTGTTTAACTCTGTTTGCCTCTGTTTCAATCCATTTGACTCTGTTTGACTCTATTCAACTCTTTTTATCGCTGTATGCCTCCGTCTAACTCTGTTTCACTCTGTTTCCCTCTGTTTGCCTCTGTTTAACTCTGTTTAACTCTGTTGAACTCTGTTTGCCTCTGTTTCAATCTATTTCACTCTGTTTGCCTCTGTATAGTTCTGTTTAACTCTGTTTGCCTCTGTTTAAATCTATTTAACTCTTTTTGCCTCTGTTTCACGCTGTTTAACTCTGTTTGCCTCTGTTTAACTCTGTTGAACTCTGTTTGCCTCTGTTTAACTCTGTTTAACTCTGTTGAACTCTGATATCTCTGTTCAACTCTGTTTCCAAATGTTTCAATCTATTTAACTCTGTTTGCCTCTGTTCAACTCTGTATAATTCCGTTTAACTCTGTATGGCTCTCTTTCACTCTATTTCACTCTGTTTCCCTCTGTTTGCCCCTGTTCAACTCTGTTTCACTCTTTGGAACTCTGTTTGCCTCGGTTTAACTCTGTTTAAATCTGTTTAACTCTGTTTGCCTCTGTTCAACTCTGTTGACCTCTGTTTGCTTATGTTTAACTCTGTTTAACTCTGTTCGCCTCTCTTTACCTCTGTTTAACTCTGTTTATCTCTGTTTAACACTGTTTGCCACTGTTTAACTCTGTTTAACTCTGTTTGCCTCGGTTTAACTCTGTTTCACTCTGTTTCCCTCTGTTTACATGTGTTTAACTCTGTTGAACTCTTTATATCTCTGTTTAACTCTGTTTGCCTCTGTTTCAATCCATTTGACTCTGTTTGACTCTATTCAACTCTTTTTATCGCTGTATGCCTCCGTCTAACTCTGTTTCACTCTGTTTCCCTCTGTTTGCCTCTATTTAACTCTGTTTAACTCTGTTGAACTCTGTTTGCCTCTGTATCAATCTATTTCACTCTGTTTGCCTCTGTATAGTTCTGTTTAACTCTGTTTGCCTCTGTTTAACTCTATTTAACTCTGTTTGCCTCTGTTTCACGCTGTTTAACTCTGTTTGCCTCTGTTTAACTCTGTTGAACTCTGTTTGCCTCTGTTTAACTCTGCTTAACTCTGTTGAACTCTGATATCTCTGTTCAACTCTGTTTCCATCTGTTTCAATCTATTTAACTCTGTTTGCCTCTGTTCAACTCTGTTTAACTCTGCCTGCCTCGGTTTAACTCTGTTTCACTCTGTTTACCTCTGTTTAACTCGGTTTAACTCTGCTGAACTCTGTTTATCTCTGTTGAAATCTGTTTGCCTCTGTTGAACTCGGTTTAAATCTGTTGAACTCTGTTTATCTCTGTTGAAATCTGCTTGCCTCTCTTTCAATCTATTTAACGCAGTTTAACTCTGTTTAACTCTATGTTCCTCCATTTAACTATGTTTAACTCTGTTTGCCTCCGTTCAACTCTGTTCAACTCTGTTTGCCTCGGTTTAATTCTGTTTCACTCTGTTTCCCTCTGTTTACCTCTGTTAAACTCTTTTGAACTCTGTTTATCTCTGTTCAACTCTGTTTGCCTCTGTTTCAATCCATTTAACTCTGTTTGCCTCTGTTCAACTCTGTTTAACTCTGTATGCCTCTGTTTAACTCTGTTTCACTCTGTTTCCCGCTGTTTGCCTCTGTTTAACTCTGTTGAACTCTGTATGTCTCTGTGGAACTCTGTTTGCCACTGTTTAACTCTATTTTACTCTGTTTGCCTCTGTTTAACGCTGTTTAACTCTGTTTGCCTCTTTTTAACTCTGTATGCCTCTTTTAACTCTGTTGAACTCTGTTTGCCTCTGTTTAACTCTGTTTAAACATGTTTGCCCATGTTTAACTCTGTTTAGATCTGTTTGCCTCTGTTCATCCCTTTTTAACTCTGTTTGCCTCAGTTTAATTCTGTTTCAATCTGTTTGCCTCTACTTAACTCTATTTAACTCTGTTTGCTTCTGTTTAACGCTGTTTAACTCTGTTTGCCTCTGTTTAACTCTGTTTAACTCTCTAATACTCTGTTTAACTCTGTTGAACTCTGTTTGCGTCTGTTTAACTCTGTTTGCCTCTGTTTAACTCTGTTTAACTCTGTTTGCCTCTGTTCAACTCTGTTTAATTCTGGTTAACTCTGTATGGCTCTGTTTAACTCTATTTCACTCTGTTTCCCTCTGTTTGCCCCTGTTCAACTCTGTTTAACTCTTTGGAACTCTGTTTGCCTCTGTTTAACTCTGTTTAAACATGTTTGCCCATGTTTAACTCTGTTTAGATCTGTTTGCCTCTGTTCATCCCTTTTTAACTCTGTTTGCCTCAGTTTAATTCTGTTTCAATCTGTTTGCCTCTACTTAACTCTATTTAACTCTGTTTGCTTCTGTTTAACGCTGTTTAACTCTGTTTGCCTCTGTTTAACTCTGTTTAACTCTGTTTGCCTCTGTTCAACTCTGTTTAATTCTGGTTAACTCTGTATGGCTCTGTTTAACTCTATTTCACTCTGTTTCCCTCTGTTTGCCCCTGTTCAACTCTGTTTAACTCTTTGGAACTCTGTTTGCCTCTGTTTAACTCTGTTTAAATCTGTTTAACTCTGTTTGCCTCTGTTCAACTCTGTTGACCTCTGTTTGCTTATGTTTAACTCTGTTTAACTCTGTTCGCCTCTCTTTACCTCTGTTTAACTCTGTTTATCTCTGTTTAACACTGTACTGTTTGCCACTGTTTAACTCTGTTTAACTCTGTTTACCTCTGTTCAACTCTGTTTAAATCTGTTTGCCTCGGTTTAACTCTGTTTCACTCTGTTTCCCTCTCTTTACATGTGTTTAACTCTGTTGAACTCTTTATATCTCTGTTTAACAATGTTTGCCTCTGTGTGAATCCATTAGACTCTGTTTGCCTCTATTCAACTCTTTTTATCGCTGTATGCCTCCGATAAATTCTGTTTCACTCTGTTTCCCTCTGTTTGCCTCTGTTTAACTCTGTTTAACTCTGTTGAACTCTGTTTGCCTCTGTTTCAATCTACTTAACTCTGTTTGCCTCTGTTTCAATCTATTTGACTCTGTTTGCCTCTGTTCAACTCTGTTTAACGCTGTATGCCTCCGTCTAACTCTGTTTCACTCTGTTTCCCTCAGTTTGCCTCTGTTTAACTCTGTTTAACTCCGTAGAACTGTTTATCTCTGTTGAACTCTGTTTGCCTCTGTTTCAATCTATTTAACTCTGTTTGCCTCTGTTTAATCCTTTTTAACTATGTTTGCCAAAGTTTCACTCTATTTAACTCTGTTTGCCTCTGTTCAACTCTGTTCAACTCTGTTTGCCTCGGTTTAATTCTGTTTCACTCTGTTTCCCTCTGTTTACCTCTGTTTACCTCTTTTGAACTCTGTTTATCTCTGTTCAACTCTGTTTGCCTCTGTTTCAATCCATTTAACTCTGTTCACCTCTGTTCAACTCTGTTTAACTCTGTATGCCTCTGTTTAACTCTGTTTCACTCTGTTTCCCGCTGTTTGCCTCTGTTTAACTCTGTTGAACTCTGTATGTATCTGTTGAACTCTGTTTGCCACTGTTTAACTCTATTTAACTCTGTTTGCCTCTGTTTAACTCTGTTTAACTCTGTATGCCTCTTTTAACTCTGTTTAGCTCTGTTTGCCTCTGTTCATCTCTTTTTAACTCTGTTTGCCTCTGTTTAATTCTGTTTAAATCTGTTTGCCTCTACTTAACTCTATTTAACTCTGTTTGCTTCTGTTTAACGCTGTTTAACTCTGTTTGCCTCTGTTTAACTCTGTTTAACTCTCTAATACTCTGTTTAACTCTGTTGAACTCTGTTTGCCTCTGTTTAACTCTGTTTGCCTCTGTTCAACTCTGTTTAATTCCGTTTAACTCTGTATGGCTCTGTTTAACTCTATTTCACTCTGTTTCCCTCTGTTTGCCCCTGTTCAACTCTGTTTAACTCTTTGGAACTCTGTTTGCCTCGGTTTAACTCTGTTTAAATCTGTTTAACTCTGTTTGCCTCTGTTCAACTCTGTTGACCTCTGTTTGCTTATGTTTAACTCTGTTTAACTCTGTTCGCCTCTCTTTACCTCTGTTTAACTCTGTTTATCTCTGTTTAACACTGTTTGCCACTGTTTAACTCTGTTTAACTCTGTTTGCCTCGGTTTAACTCTGTTTCACTCTGTTTCCCTCTGTTTACATGTGTTTAACTCTGTTGAACTCTTTATATCTCTGTTTAACTCTGTTTGCCTCTGTTTCAATCCATTTGACTCTGTTTGACTCTATTCAACTCTTTTTATCGCTGTATGCCTCCGTCTAACTCTGTTTCACTCTGTTTCCCTCTGTTTGCCTCTGTTTAACTCTGTTTAACTCTGTTGAACTCTGTTTGCCTCTGTTTCAATCTATTTCACTCTGTTTGCCTCTGTATAGTTCTGTTTAACTCTGTTTGCCTCTGTTTAAATCTATTTAACTCTTTTTGCCTCTGTTTCACGCTGTTTAACTCTGTTTGCCTCTGTTTAACTCTGTTGAACTCTGTTCGCCTCTGTTTAACTCTGTTTAACTCTGTTGAACTCTGATATCTCTGTTCAACTCTGTTTCCAAATGTTTCAATCTATTTAACTCTGTTTGCCTCTGTTCAACTCTGTATAATTCCGTTTAACTCTGTATGGCTCTCTTTCACTCTATTTCACTCTGTTTCCCTCTGTTTGCCCCTGTTCAACTCTGTTTCACTCTTTGGAACTCTGTTTGCCTCGGTTTAACTCTGTTTAAATCTGTTTAACTCTGTTTGCCTCTGTTCAACTCTGTTGACCTCTGTTTGCTTATGTTTAACTCTGTTTAACTCTGTTCGCCTCTCTTTACCTCTGTTTAACTCTGTTTATCTCTGTTTAACACTGTTTGCCACTGTTTAACTCTGTTTAACTCTGTTTGCCTCGGTTTAACTCTGTTTCACTCTGTTTCCCTCTGTTTACATGTGTTCCTCTGTTTAAATCTGGTTGGCCTCTGTTTAACTCTGTTTGCCTCTGTTTCAATCCATTTGACTCTGTTTGACTCTATTCAACTCTTTTTATCGCTGTATGCCTCCGTCTAACTCTGTTTCACTCTGTTTCCCTCTGTTTGCCTCTGTTTAACTCTGTTTAACTCTGTTGAACTCTGTTTGCCTCTGTATCAATCTATTTCACTCTGTTTGCCTCTGTATAGTTCTGTTTAACTCTGTTTGCCTCTGTTTAACTCTATTTAACTCTGTTTGCCTCTGTTTCACGCTGTTTAACTCTGTTTGCCTCTGTTTAACTCTGTTGAACTCTGTTTGCCTCTGTTTTAACTCTGCTTAACTCTGTTGAACTCTGATATCTCTGTTCAACTCTGTTTCCATCTGTTTCAATCTATTTAACTCTGTTTGCCTCTGTTCAACTCTGTTTAACTCTGCCTGCCTCGGTTTAACTCTGTTTCACTCTGTTTACCTCTGTTTAACTCGGTTTAACTCTGCTGAACTCTGTTTATCTCTGTTGAAATCTGTTTGCCTCTGTTGAACTCGGTTTTAAATCTGTTGAACTCTGTTTATCTCTGTTGAAATCTGCTTGCCTCTCTTTCAATCTATTTAACGCAGTTTAACTCTGTTTAACTCTATGTTCCTCCATTTAACTATGTTTAACTCTGTTTGCCTCCGTTCAACTCTGTTCAACTCTGTTTGCCTCGGTTTAATTCTGTTTCACTCTGTTTCCCTCTGTTTACCTCTGTTAAACTCTTTTGAACTCTGTTTATCTCTGTTCAACTCTGTTTGCCTCTGTTTCAATCCATTTAACTCTGTTTGCCTCTGTTCAACTCTGTTTAACTCTGTATGCCTCTGTTTAACTCTGTTTCACTCTGTTTCCCGCTGTTTGCCTCTGTTTAACTCTGTTGAACTCTGTATGTCTCTGTGGAACTCTGTTTGCCACTGTTTAACTCTATTTTACTCTGTTTGCCTCTGTTTAACGCTGTTTAACTCTGTTTGCCTCTTTTTAACTCTGTATGCCTCTTTTAACTCTGTTGAACTCTGTTTGCCTCTGTTTAACTCTGTTTAAAACATGCTTGCCCATGTTTAACTCTGTTTAGATCTGTTTGCCTCTGTTCATCCCTTTTTAACTCTGTTTGCCTCAGTTTAATTCTGTTTCAATCTGTTTGCCTCTACTTAACTCTATTTAACTCTGTTTGCTTCTGTTTAACGCTGTTTAACTCTGTTTGCCTCTGTTTAACTCTGTTTAACTCTCTAATACTCTGTTTAACTCTGTTGAACTCTGTTTGCGTCTGTTTAACTCTGTTTGCCTCTGTTTAACTCTGTTTAACTCTGTTTGCCTCTGTTCAACTCTGTTTAATTCTGGTTAACTCTGTATGGCTCTGTTAACTCTATTTCACTCTGTTTCCCTCTGTTTGCCCCTGTTCAACTCTGTTTAACTCTTTGGAACTCTGTTTGCCTCTGTTTAACTCTGTTTAAACATGTTTGCCCATGTTTAACTCTGTTTAGATCTGTTTGCCTCTGTTCATCCCTTTTTAACTCTGTTTGCCTCAGTTTAATTCTGTTTCAATCTGTTTGCCTCTACTTAACTCTATTTAACTCTGTTTGCTTCTGTTTAACGCTGTTTAACTCTGTTTGCCTCTGTTTAACTCTGTTTAACTCTGTTTGCCTCTGTTCAACTCTGTTTAATTCTGGTTAACTCTGTATGGCTCTGTTTAACTCTATTTCACTCTGTTTCCCTCTGTTTGCCCCTGTTCAACTCTGTTTAACTCTTTGGAACACTGTTTGCCTCTGTTTAACTCTGTTTAAATCTGTTTAACTCTGTTTGCCTCTGTTCAACTCTGTTGACCTCTGTTTGCTTATGTTTAACTCTGTTTAACTCTGTTCGCCTCTCTTTACCTCTGTTTAACTCTGTTTATCTCTGTTTAACACTGTACTGTTTGCCACTGTTTAACTCTGTTTACCTCTGTTCAACTCTGTTTAAATCTGTTTGCCTCGGTTTAACTCTGTTTCACTCTGTTTCCCTCTCTTTACATGTGTTTAACTCTGTTGAACTCTTTATATCTCTGTTTAACAATGTTTGCCTCTGTTTGAATCCATTAGACTCTGTTTGCCTCTATTCAACTCGTTTTATCGCTGTATGCCTCCGATAAACTCTGTTTCACTCTGTTTCCCTCTGTTTGCCTCTGTTTAACTCTGTTTAACTCTGTTGAACTCTGTTTGCCTCTGTTTCAATCTACTTAACTCTGTTTGCCTCTGTTTCAATCTATTTGACTCTGTTTGCCTCTGTTCAACTCTGTTTAACGCTGTATGCCTCCGTCTAACTCTGTTTCACTCTGTTTCCCTCAGTTTGCCTCTGTTTAACTCTGTTTAACTCCGTAGAACTGTTTATCTCTGTTGAACTCTGTTTGCCTCTGTTTCAATCTATTTAACTCTGTTTGCCTCTGTTTAATCCTTTTTAACTATGTTTGCCAAAGTTTCACTCTATTTAACTCTGTTTGCCTCTGTTCAACTCTGTTCAACTCTGTTTGCCTCGGTTTAATTCTGTTTCACTCTGTTTCCCTCTGTTTACCTCTGTTTAACTCTTTTGAACTCTGTTTATCTCTGTTCAACTCTGTTTGCCTCTGTTTCAATCCATTTAACTCTGTTTGCCTCTGTTCAACTCTGTTTCACTCTGTATGCCTCTGTTTAACTCTGTTTCACTCTGTTTCCCGCTGTTTGCCTCTGTTTAACTCTGTTGAACTCTGTATGTCTCTGTTGAACTCTGTTTGCCTCTACTTAACTCTATTTAACTCTGTTTGCTTCTGTTTAACGCTGTTTAACTCTGTTTGCCTCTGTTTAACTCTGTTTAACTCTCTAATACTCTGTTTAACTCTGTTGAACTCTGTTTGCCTCTGTTTAACTCTGTTTGCCTCTGTTCAACTCTGTTTAATTCCGTTTAACTCTGTATGGCTCTGTTTAACTCTATTTCACTCTGTTTCCCTCTGTTTTGCCCCTGTTCAACTCTGTTTAACTCTTTGGAACTCTGTTTGCCTCGGTTTAACTCTGTTTAAATCTGTTTAACTCTGTTTGCCTCTGTTCAACTCTGTTGACCTCTGTTTGCTTATGTTTAACTCTGTTTAACTCTGTTCGCCTCTCTTACCTCTGTTTAACTCTGTTTATCTCTGTTTAACACTGTTTGCCACTGTTTAACTCTGTTTAACTCTGTTTGCCTCGGTTTAACTCTGTTTTCACTCTGTTTCCCTCTGTTTACATGTGTTTAACTCTGTTGAACTCTTTATATCTCTGTTTAACTCTGTTTGCCTCTGTTTCAATCCATTTGACTCTGTTTGACTCTATTCAACTCTTTTTATCGCTGTATGCCTCCGTCTAACTCTGTTTCACTCTGTTTCCCTCTGTTTGCCTCTGTTTAACTCTGTTTAACTCTGTTGAACTCTGTTTTGCCTCTGTTTCAATCTATTTCACTCTGTTTGCCTCTGTATAGTTCTGTTTAACTCTGTTTGCCTCTGTTTAAATCTATTTAACTCTTTTTGCCTCTGTTTCACGCTGTTTAACTCTGTTTGCCTCTGTTTAACTCTGTTGAACTCTGTTCGCCTCTGTTTAACTCTGTTTAACTCTGTTGAACTCTGATATCTCTGTTCAACTCTGTTTCCAAATGTTTCAATCTATTTAACTCTGTTTGCCTCTGTTCAACTCTGTATAATTCCGTTTAACTCTGTATGGCTCTCTTTCACTCTATTTCACTCTGTTTCCCTCTGTTTGCCCCTGTTCAACTCTGTTTCACTCTTTGGAACTCTGTTTGCCTCGGTTTAACTCTGTTTAAATCTGTTTAACTCTGTTTGCCTCTGTTCAACTCTGTTGACCTCTGTTTGCTTATGTTTAACTCTGTTTAACTCTGTTCGCCTCTCTTTACCTCTGTTTAACTCTGTTTATCTCTGTTTAACACTGTTTGCCACTGTTTAACTCTGTTTAACTCTGTTTGCCTCGGTTTAACTCTGTTTCACTCTGTTTCCCTCTGTTTACATGTGTTTAACTCTGTTGAACTCTTTATATCTCTGTTTAACTCTGTTTGCCTCTGTTTCAATCCATTTGACTCTGTTTGACTCTATTCAACTCTTTTTATCGCTGTATGCCTCCGTCTAACTCTGTTTCACTCTGTTTCCCTCTGTTTGCCTCTGTTTAACTCTGTTTAACTCTGTTGAACTCTGTTTGCCTCTGTATCAATCTATTTCACTCTGTTTGCCTCTGTATAGTTCTGTTTAACTCTGTTTGCCTCTGTTTAACTCTATTTTAACTCTGTTTGCCTCTGTTTCACGCTGTTTAACTCTGTTTTGCCTCTGTTTAACTCTGTTGAACTCTGTTTGCCTCTGTTTAACTCTGCTTAACTCTGTTGAACTCTGATATCTCTGTTCAACTCTGTTTCCATCTGTTTCAATCTATTTAACTCTGTTTGCCTCTGTTCAACTCTGTTTAACTCTGCCTGCCTCGGTTTAACTCTGTTTCACTCTGTTTACCTCTGTTTAACTCGGTTTAACTCTGCTGAACTCTGTTTATCTCTGTTGAAATCTGTTTGCCTCTGTTGAACTCGGTTTAAATCTGTTGAACTCTGTTTATCTCTGTTGAAATCTGCTTGCCTCTCTTTCAATCTATTTAACGCAGTTTAACTCTGTTTAACTCTATGTTCCTCCATTAAACTATGTTTAACTCTGTTTGCCTCCGTTCAACTCTGTTCAACTCTGTTTGCCTCGGTTTAATTCTGTTTCACTCTGTTTCCCTCTGTTTACCTCTGTTAAACTCTTTTGAACTCTGTTTATCTCTGTTCAACTCTGTTTGCCTCTGTTTCAATCCATTTAACTCTGTTTGCCTCTGTTCAACTCTGTTTAACTCTGTATGCCTCTGTTTAACTCTGTTTCACTCTGTTTCCCGCTGTTTGCCTCTGTTTAACTCTGTTGAACTCTGTATGTCTCTGTGGAAACTCTGTTTGCCACTGTTTAACTCTATTTTACTCTGTTTGCCTCTGTTTAACGCTGTTTAACTCTGTTTGCCTCTTTTTAACTCTGTATGCCTCTTTTAACTCTGTTGAACTCTGTTTGCCTCTGTTTAACTCTGTTTAAACATGCTTGCCCATGTTTAACTCTGTTTAGATCTGTTTGCCTCTGTTCATCCCTTTTTAACTCTGTTTGCCTCAGTTTAATTCTGTTTCAATCTGTTTGCCTCTACTTAACTCTATTTAACTCTGTTTGCTTCTGTTTAACGCTGTTTAACTCTGTTTGCCTCTGTTTAACTCTGTTTAACTCTCTAATACTCTGTTTAACTCTGTTTGAACTCTGTTTGCGTCTGTTTAACTCTGTTTGCCTCTGTTTAACTCTGTTTAACTCTGTTTGCCTCTGTTCAACTCTGTTTAATTCTGGTTAACTCTGTATGGCTCTGTTTAACTCTATTTCACTCTGTTTCCCTCTGTTTGCCCCTGTTCAACTCTGTTTAACTCTTTGGAACTCTGTTTGCCTCTGTTTAACTCTGTTTAAACATGTTTGCCCATGTTTAACTCTGTTTAGATCTGTTTGCCTCTGTTCATCCCTTTTTAACTCTGTTTGCCTCAGTTTAATTCTGTTTCAATCTGTTTGCCTCTACTTAACTCTATTTAACTCTGTTTGCTTCTGTTTAACGCTGTTTAACTCTGTTTGCCTCTGTTTAACTCTGTTTAACTCTGTTTGCCTCTGTTCAACTCTGTTTAATTCTGGTTAACTCTGTATGGCTCTGTTTAACTCTATTTCACTCTGTTTCCCTCTGTTTGCCCCTGTTCAACTCTGTTTAACTCTTTGGAACTCTGTTTGCCTCTGTTTAACTCTGTTTAAATCTGTTTAACTCTGTTTGCCTCTGTTCAACTCTGTTGACCTCTGTTTGCTTATGTTTAACTCTGTTTGCCACTGTTTAACTCTGTTTACCTCTGTTCAACTCTGTTTAAATCTGTTTGCCTCAGTTTAACTCTGTTTCACTCTGTTTCCCTCTCTTTACATGTGTTTAACTCTGTTGAACTCTTTATATACTCTGTTTAACAATGTTTGCCTCTGTTTGAATCCATTAGACTCTGTTTGCCTCTATTCAACTCTTTTTATCGCTGTATGCCTCCGATAAACTCTGTTTCACTCTGTTTCCCTCTGTTTGCCTCTGTTTAACTCTGTTTAACTCTGTTGAACTCTGTTTGCCTCTGTTTCAATCTACTTAACTCTGTTTGCCTCTGTTTCAATCTATTTGACTCTGTTTGCCTCTGTTCAACTCTGTTTAACGCTGTATGCCTCCGTCTAACTCTGTTTCACTCTGTTTCCCTCAGTTTGCCTCTGTTTAACTCTGTTTAACTCCGTAGAACTGTTTATCTCTGTTGAACTCTGTTTGCCTCTGTTTCAATCTATTTAACTCTGTTTGCCTCTGTTTAATCCTTTTTAACTATGTTTGCCAAAGTTTCACTCTATTTAACTCTGTTTGCCTCTGTTCAACTCTGTTCAACTCTGTTTGCCTCGGTTTAATTCTGTTTCACTCTGTTTCCCTCTGTTTACCTCTGTTAAACTCTTTTGAACTGTTTATCTCTGTTCAACTCTGTTTGCCTCTGTTTCAATCCATTTAACTCTGTTTGCCTCTGTTCAACTCTGTTTAACTCTGTATGCCTCTGTTTAACTCTGTTTCACTCTGTTTCCCGCTGTTTGCCTCTGTTTAACTCTGTTGAACTCTGTATGTCTCTGTTGAACTCTGTTTGCCACTGTTTAACTCTATTTAACTCTGTTTGCCTCTGTTTAACGCTGTTTAACTCTGTCTGCCTCTGTTTAACTCTGTATGCCTCTTTTAACTCTGTTTAGCTCTGTTTGCCTCTGTTCATCTCTTTTTAACTCTGTTTGCCTCAGTTTAATTCTGTTTCATTCTGTTTGCCTCTACTTAACTCTATTTAACTCTGTTTGCTTCTGTTTAACGCTGTTTAACTCTGTTTGCCTCTATTTAACTCTGTTTAACTCTCTAATACTCTGTTTAACTCTGTTGAACTCTGTTTGCGTCTGTTTAACTCTGTTTGCCTCTGTTTAACTCTGTTTAACTCTGTTTGCCTCTGTTCAACTCTGTTTAATTCTGGTTAACTCTGTATGGCTCTGTTTAACTCTATTTCACTCTGTTTCCCTCTGTTTGCCCCTGTTCAACTCTGTTTAACTCTTTGGAACTCTGTTTGCCTCTGTTTAACTCTGTTTAAACATGTTTGCCCATGTTTAACTCTGTTTAGATCTGTTTGCCTCTGTTCATCCCTTTTTAACTCTGTTTGCCTCAGTTTAATTCTGTTTCAATCTGTTTGCCTCTACTTAACTCTATTTAACTCTGTTTGCTTCTGTTTAACGCTGTTTAACTCTGTTTGCCTCTGTTTAACTCTGTTAATTCTGGTTAACTTTGTATGGCTCTGTTTAACTCTATTTCACTCTGTTTCCCTCTGTTTGCCCCTGTTCAACTCTGTTTAACTCTTTGGAACTCTGTTTGCCTCTGTTTAACTCTGTTTAAATCTGTTTAACTCTGTTTGCCTCTGTTCAACTCTGTTGACCTCTGTTTGCTTATGTTTAACTCTGTTTAACTCTGTTCGCCTCTCTTTACCTCTGTTTAACTCTGTTTATCTCTGTTTAACACTGTACTGTTTGCCGCTGTTAAAGTCTGTTTAACTCTGTTTACCTCTGTTTCAACTCTGTTTAAATCTGTTTGCCTCAGTTTAACTCTGTTTCACTCTGTTTCCCTCTCTTTACATGTGTTTAACTCTGTTGAACTCTTTATATCTCTGTTTAACAATGTTTGCCTCTGTTTGAATCCATTAGACTCTGTTTGCCTCTATTCAACTCATTTTATCGCTGTATGCCTCCGATAAACTCTGTTTCACTCTGTTTCCCTCTGTTTGCCTCTGTTTAACTCTGTTTAACTCTGTTGAACTCTGTTTGCCTCTGTTTCAATCTACTTAACTCTGTTTGCCTCTGTTTCAATCTATTTGACTCTGTTTGCCTCTGTTCAACTCTGTTTAACGCTGTATGCCTCCGTCTAAATCTGTTTCACTCTGTTTCCCTCTGTTTGCCTCTGTTTAACTCTGTTTAACTCCGTAGAACTGTTTATCTCTGTTGAACTCTGTTTGCCTCTGTTTCAATCTATTTAACTCTGTTTGCCTCTGTTTAATCCTTTTTAACTATGTTTGCCAAAGTTTCACTCTATTTAACTCTGTTTGCCTCTGTTCAACTCTGTTCAACTCTGTTTGCCTCGGTTTAATTCTGTTTCACTCTGTTTCCCTCTGTTTACCTCTGTTAAACTCTTTTGAACTCTGTTTATCTCTGTTCAACTCTGTTTGCCTCTGTTTCAATCCATTTAACTCTGTTTGCCTCTGTTCAACTCTGTTTAACTCTGTATGCCTCTGTTTAACTCTGTTTCACTCTGTTTCCCGCTGTTTGCCTCTGTTTAACTCTGTTGAACTCTGTATGTCTCTGTTGAACTCTGTTTGCCACTGTTTAACTCTATTTAACTCTGTTTGCCTCTGTTTAACGCTGTTTAACTCTGTCTGCCTCTGTTTAACTCTGTATGCCTCTTTTAACTCTGTTTAGCTCTGTTTGCCTCTGTTCATCTCTTTTTAACTCTGTTTGCCTCAGTTTAATTCTGTTTCAATCCGCTTGCCTCTACTTAACTCTATTTAACTCTGTTTGCTTCTGTTTAACGCTGTTTAACTCTGTTTGCCTCTATTTAACTCTGTTTAACTCTCTAATACTCTGTTTAACTCTGTTGAACTCTGTTTGCCTCTGTTTAACTCTGTTTCACTCTCTAATACTCTGTTTAACTCTGTTGAACTCTGTTTGCGTCTGTTTAACTCTGTTTGCCTCTGTTCAACTCTGTTTAATTCCGTTTAACTCTGTATGGCTCTGTTTAACTCTATTTCACTCTGTTTCCCTCTGTTTGCCTCTGTTCAACTCTGTTTAGCTCTTTGGAACTCTGTTTGCCTCTGTTTTAACTCTGTTTAAATCTGTTTAACTCTGTTTGCCTCTGTTCAACTCTGTTGACCTCTGTTTGCTTATGTTTAACTCTGTTTAACTCTGTTCGCCTCTCTTTACCTCTGTTTAACTCTGTTTATCTCTGTTTAACACTGTTTGCCACTGTTTAACTCTGTTTAACTCTGTTTGCCTCGGTTTAACTCTGTTTCACTCTGTTTCCCTCTGTTTACATGTGTTTAACCTCTGTTGAACTCTTTATATCTCTGTTTAACTCTGTTTGCCTCTGTTTCAATCCATTTGACTCTGTTTGACTCTATTCAACTCTTTTTATCGCTGTATGCCTCCGTCTAACTCTGTTTCACTCTGTTTCCCTCTGTTTGCCTCTGTTTAACTCTGTTTAACTCTGTTGAACTCTGTTTGCCTCTGTTTCAATCTATTTAACTCTGTTTGCCTCTGTATAGTTCTGTGTAAATCTGTTTGCCTCTGTTTCACGCTGTTTAAATCTGTTTGCCTCTGTTTAACTCCGTTGAACTCTGTTTGCCTCTGTTTAACTCCGTTGAACTCTGTTTGCCTCTGTTTAACTCTGTTTAACTCTGTTGAACTCTGTTTGCCTCTGTTTCAATCTATTTAACTCTGTTTGCCTCTGTTTCACGCTGTTTAACTCTGTTTGCCTCTGTTTAACTCCGTTGAACTCTGTTTGCCTCTGTTTAACTCCGTTGAACTCTGTTTGCCTCTGTTTAACTCTGTTTAACTCTGTTGAACTCTGTTTGCCTCTGTTTCAATCTATTTGACTCTGTTTGCCTCTGTTTAGTTCTGTTTAACTCTGTTTGCCTCTGTTTAACTCTATTTAAATCTGTTTGCCTCTGTTTCACGCTGTTTAACTCTGGTTTGCCTCTGTTTAACACTGTTGAACTCTGTTTGCCTCTGTTTAACTCTGTTGAACTCTGATATCTCTGTTCAACTCTGTTTCCATTTGTTTCAATCTATTTAACTCTGTTTGCCTCTGTTCAACTCTGTTTAACTCTGCCTGCTACGGTTTAACTCTGTTTCACTCTGTTTCCCTCTGTTCACCTCTGTTTAGCTCGGTTTAACTCTGCTGAACTCTGTTTATCTCTGTTGAAATCTGTTTGCCTCTGTTGAACTCGGTTTAAATCTGTTTGTACTCTGTTTATCTCTGTTGAAATCTGCTTGCTTCTCTTTCAATCTATTTAACGCTGTTTAACTCTGTTTAACTCTACTTTCCTCCATTTAACTATGTTTAACTCTGTTTGTCTCCGTTCAACTCTGTTTAACTCTATTTGCCTCTGTTTAAATCTGTTTCACTCTATTTCCCTCTGTTTCCCTCTGTTTAACTCTGTGTAACTCTGTTGAACTCTGTTCATTTCTGTTGAACTCTGTTTGCCTCTGTTTCAAACTATTTAACTCTGTTTGCCTCTGTTCAACCCTTTTTCACTCTGTATGCCTCTGTTTAACCCTTTTTCACTCTGTATGCCTCTGTTTAACTTCTGTTTCACTCTGTTTCCCTCTGTTTGCATCTGTTTAACTCTGCTTAACTCTCTTGGACTCTGTTTATCTCTGCTGAACTCTGTTTCCCTCTGTTTCAATCTATTTAACTCTGTTTGCCACTTTTTAATTCTGTTTAACTCCGATTGCCTCTGTTTAACTCTGTTTAACTCTGTATGCCTCTGTTTAACTCTACTGAACACTGTTTGCCTCTGTTGAACCCTGTTTTACCTCTTTTTGCCTCTGTTCAACTCTGTTTAACTCTGTATGCCTCTGTTTAACGCTGTTTCACTCAGTGTCCATCTGTTTGCCTGTTTAACTCTGTTGAACTCTGTTTAATTCTGTTTAACTCTGTTTGCCTCTGTTCAACTCTATTTAACTCTGTTTGCCTCTGTTTAACGCTCTTTAACTGTGTTTCCCTCTGTTTAACTCTGTTAAATTCTGTTGAATTCTGCTTGCCAATGTTTTAACTCTATTTAAGTCTGTTCATCTCTTTTTATCTCTGTTTAACTCTGTTTAACTCTGTTTTAACTCTGTTTGCCTCTGTTTAACTCTGTTTAACTCTGTTTGCCTCGGTTTAACTCTGTTTCACTCTGTTTCCCCTCTGTTTACAGGTGTTTAACTCTGTTGAACTCTTTATATCTCTGTGCAACTCTGCTTGCCTCTGTTTCAATCCATTTGACTCTGTTTGACTCTATTCAACTCTTTTTATCGCTGTATGCCTCCGTCTAACTCTGTTTCACTCTGTTTCCCTCTGTTTGCCTCTGTTTTAACTCTGTTTAACTCTGTTGAACTCTGTTTGCCTCTGTTTCAATCTATTTAACTCTGTTTGCCTCTGTATAGTTCTGTTTAACTCTGTTTGCCTCTGTTTAACTCTATTTAACTCTGTTTGCCTCTGTTTCACGCTGTTTAACTCTGTTTGCCTCTGTTTAACTCTGTTGAACTCTGTTTGCCTCTGTTTAACTCTGTTTAACTCTGTTGAACTCTGATATCTCTGTTCAACTCTGTTTCCATCTGTTTCAATCTTTTTAACTCTGTTTGCCTCTGTTCAACTCTGTTTAACTCTGCCTGCGTCGGTTTAACTCTGTTTCACTCTGTTTCCCTCTGTTTACCTCTGTTTAACTCGGATAACTCTGCTGAACTCTGTTTATCTCTGTTGAAATCTGTTTGCCTCTGTTGAACTCGGTTTAAATCTGTTGAACTCTGTTTATCTCTGTTGAAATCTGCTTGCCTCTCTTTCAATCTATTTAACGCAGTTTAACTCTGTTTGACTCTATGTTCCTCCATTTAACTATGTTTAACTCTGTTTGCCTCCGTTCAACTCTGTTCAACTCTGTTTGCCTCGGTTTAATTCTGTTTCACTCTGTATCCCTCTGTTTACCTCTGTTAAACTCTTTTGAACTCTGTTTATCTCTGTTCAACTCTGTTTGCCTCTGTTTCAATCCATTTAACTCTGTTTGCCTCTGTTCAACTCTGTTTAACTCTGTCTGCCTCTGTTTAACTCTGTTTCACTCTGTTTCCCGCTGTTTGCCTCTGTTTAACTCTGTTGAACTTTGTATGTCTCTGTTGAACTCTGTTTGCCACTGTTTAACTCTATTTAACTCTGTTTGCCTCTGTTTAACGCTGTTTAACTCTGTTTGCCTCTGTTTAACTCTGTTTGCCTCTGTTTAACTCTGTTTAACTCTGTTTGCCTCTGTTCAACTCTGTTTAATTCTGTTTAACTCTGTATGGCTCGGTTTAACTCTATTTCACTCTGCTTCCCTCTGTTTGCCCCTGTTCAACTCTGTTTAACTCTTTGGAACTCTGTTTGCCTCTGTTTAACTCTGTTTAAATCTGTTTAACTCTGTTTGCCTCTGTTTAACGCTGTTTAACTCTGTTTGCCTCTGTTTAACTCTGTATGCCTCTTTTAACTCTGTTGAACTCTGTTTGCCTCTGTTTAACTCTGTTTAAACATGTTTGCCCATGTTTAACTCTGTTTAGATCTGTTTGCCTCTGTTCATCTCTTTTTAACTCTGTTTGCCTCAGTTTAATTCTGTTTAAATCTGTTTGCCTCTACTTAACTCTATTTAACTCTGTTTGCTTCTGTTTAACGCTGTTTAACTCTGTTTGCCTCTGTTTAACTCTGTTTAACTCTCTAATACTCTGTTTAACTCTGTTGAAATCTGTTTGCCTCTGTTTAACTCTGTTTGCCTCTGTTTAACTCTGTTTAACTCTGTTTGCCTCTGTTCAACTCTGTTTCATTCTGTTTAACTCTGTATGGCTCGGTTTAACTCTATTTCACTCTGTTTCCCTCTGTTTGCCCCTGTTCAACTCTGTTTAACTCTTTGGAACTCTGTTTGCCTCTGTTTAACTCTGTTTAAATCTGTTTAACTCTGTATGCCTCTGTTCAACTCTGTTGACTTCTGTTTGCTTATGTTTAACTCTGTTTAACTCTGTTCGCCTCTCTTTACCTCTGTTTAACTCTGTTTATCTCTGTTTAACACTGTTTGCCACTGTTTAACTCTGTTTAACTCTGTTTACCTCTGTTCAACTCTGTTTAAATCTGTTTGCCTCGGTTTAACTCTGTTTCACTCTGTTTCCCTCTGTTTACATGTGTTTAACTCTGTTGAACTCCTTATATCTCTGTTTAACTCTGTTTGCCTCTGTTTCAATCCATTTGACTCTGTTTGCCTCTATTCAACACTTTTTATCGCTGTATGCCTCCGTCTAACTCTGTTTCACTCTGTTTGCCTCTGTTTGCCTCTGTTTAACTCTGTTTAACTCTGTTGAACTCTGTTTGCCGCTGTTTCAATCCATTTAACTCTGTTTGCCTCTGTTTAGTTCTGTTTAACTCTGTTTGCCTCTGTTTAACTCTATTTAACTCTGTTTGCCTCTGTTTCACGCTGTTTAACTCTGTTTGCCTCTGTTTAACTCTGTTGAACTCTGTTTGCCTCTGTTTAACTCTGTTTAACTCTGTTGAACTCTGATATCTCTGTTCAACTCTGTTTCCATCTGTTTCAATCTATTTAACTCTGTTTGCCTCTGTTCAACTCTGTTTAACTCTGCCTGCCTCGGTTTAACTCTGTTTCACTCTGATTCCCTCTGTTTAACTCTGTGTAACTCTGTTGAACTCTGTTTATTTCTGTTGAACTCTGTTTGCCTCTGTTTCAAACTATTTAACTCAGTTTGCCTCTGTTCAACCCTTTTTCACTCTGTTTGCCTCTGTTTGCCTCTGTTTAACTCTGTTTAACTCTGCTGAACTCTGTTTCCCTCTGTTTCAATCTATTTAACTCTGTTTGCCACTTTTTAATTCTGTTTAACTCCGATTGCCTCTGTTTAACTCTGTATAACTCTGTATGCCTCTGTTTAACTCTACTGAACACTGTTTGCCTCTGTTGAACCCTGTTTACCTCTTTTTGCCTCTGTTCAACTCTGTTTAACTCTGTATGCCTCTGTTTAACGCTGTTTCACTCAGTGTCCATCTGTTTGCCTGTTTAACTCTGTTGAACTCTGTTTAATTCTGTTTAACTCTGTTTGCCTCTGTTCAACTCTATTTAACTCTGTTTGCCTCTTTTTAACGCTCTTTAACTCTGTTTGCCTCTGTTTAACTCTGTTTCACTCAGTTTCCATCTGTTTCCCTCTGTTTAACTCTGTTAAATTCTGTTGAACTCTGCTTGCCAATGTTTAACTCTATTGCCTCTGTATAGTTCTGTTTAACTCTGTTTGCCTCTGTTTAACTCTATTTAACTCTGTTTGCCTCTGTTTCACGCTGTTTAACTCTGTTTGCCTCTGTTTAACTCTGTTGAACTCTGTTTGCCTCTGTTTAACTCTGTTTAACTCTGTTGAACTCTGATATCTCTGTTCAACTCTGTTTCCATCTGTTTCAATCTATTTAACTCTGTTTGCCTCTGTTCAACTCTGTTTAACTCTGCCTGCCTCGGTTTAACTCTGTTTCACTCTGTTTCCCTCTGTTCACCTCTGTTTAACTCGGTTTAACTCTGCTGAACTCTGTTTATCTCTGTTGAAATCTGTTTGCCTCTGTTGAACTCGGTTTAAATCTGTTGAACTCTGTTTATCTCTGTTGAAATCTGCTTGCTTCTCTTTCAATCTATTTAACGCTGTTTAACTCTGTTTGACTCTATGTTCCTCCATTTAACTATGTTTAACTCTGTTTGCCTCCGTTCAACTCTGTTCAACTCTGTTTGCCTCTGTTTAAATCTGTTTCACTCTATTTCCCTCTGTTCACCTCTGTTTAGCTCGGTTTAACTCTGCTGAACTCTGTTTATCTCTGTTGAAATCTGTTTGCCTCTGTTGAACTCGGTTTAAATCTGTTGTACTCTGTTTATCTCTGTTGAAATCTGCTTGCTTCTCTTTCAATCTATTTAACGCTGTTTAACTCTGTTTAACTCTACTTTCCTCCATTTAACTATGTTTAACTCTGTTTGTCTCCGTTCAACTCTGTTTAACTCTATTTGCCTCTGTTTAAATCTGTTTCACTCTATTTCCCTCTGTTTCCCTCTGTTTAACTCTGTGTAACTCTGTTGAACTCTGTTCATTTCTGTTGAACTCTGTTTGCCTCTGTTTCAAACTATTTAACTCTGTTTGCCTCTGTTCAACCCTTTTTCACTCTGTATGCCTCTGTTTAACTCTGTTGAACTCTGTTTCCCTCTGTTTGCATCTGTTTAACTCTGCTTAACTCTCTTGGACTCTGTTTATCTCTGCTGAACTCTGTTTCCCTCTGTTTCAATCTATTTAACTCTGTTTGCCACTTTTTAATTCTGTTTAACTCCGATTGCCTCTGTTTAACTCTGTTTAACTCTGTATGCCTCTGTTTAACTCTACTGAACACTGTTTGCCTCTGTTGAACCCTGTTTACCTCTTTTTGCCTCTGTTCAACTCTGTTTAACTCTGTATGCCTCTATTTAACGCTGTTTCACTCAGTGTCCATCTGTTTGCCTGTTTAACTCTGTTGAACTCTGTTTAATTCTGTTTAACTCTGTTTGCCTCTGTTCAACTCTATTTAACTCTGTTTGCCTCTGTTTAACGCTCTTTAACTCTGTTTGCCTCTGTTTAACTCTGTTTCACTCAGTTTCCATCTGTTTCCCTCTGTTTAACTCTGTTAAATTCTGTTGAACTCTGCTTGCCAATGTTTAACTCTATTGCCTCTGTATAGTTCTGTTTAACTCTGTTTGCCTCTGTTTAACTCTATTTAACTCTGTTTGCCTCTGTTTCACGCTGTTTAACTCTGTTTGCCTCTGTTTAACTCTGTTGCACTCTGTTTGCCTCTGTTTAACTCTGTTTAACTCTGTTGAACTCTGATATCTCTGTTCAACTCTGTTTCCATCTGTTTCAATCTATTTAACTCTGTTTGCCTCTGTTCAACTCTGTTTAACTCTGTTTGCCTCTGTTTCACGCTGTTTAACTCTGTTTGCCTCTGTTTAACTCTGTTGAACTCTGTTTGCCTCTGTTTAACTCTGTTTAACTCTGTTGAACTCTGATATCTCTGTTCAACTCTGTTTCCATCTGTTTCAATCTATTTAACTCTGTTTGCCTCTGTTCAACTCTGTTTAACTCTGCCTGCCTCGGTTTAACTCTGTTTCACTCTGTTTCCCTCTGTTCACCTCTGTTTAACTCGGTTTAACTCTGCTGAACTCTGTTTATCTCTGTTGAAATCTGTTTGCCTCTGTTGAACTCGGTTTAAATCTGTTGAACTCTGTTTATCTCTGTTGAAATCTGCTTGCTTCTCTTTCAATCTATTTAACGCTGTTTAACTCTGTTTAACTCTATGTTCCTCCATTTAACTATGTTTAACTCTGTTTGCCTCCGTTCAACTCTGTTCAACTCTGTTTGCCTCTGTTTAAATCTGTTTCACTCTATTTCCCTCTGTTTCCCTCTGTTTAACTCTGTGTAACTCTGTTGAACTCTGTTTATTTCTGTTGAACTCTGTTTGCCTCTGTTTCAAACTTTTTAACTCAGTTTGCCTCTGTTCAACCCTTTTTCACTCTGTATGCCTCTGTTTAACTCTGTTTCACTCTGTTTCCCTCTGTTTGCATCTGTTTAACTCTGCTTAACTCTCTTGGACTCTGTTTATCTCTGCTGAACTCTGTTTCCCTCTGTTTCAATCTATTTAACTCTGTTTGCCACTTTTTAATTCTGTTTAACTCCGATTGCCTCTGTTTAACTCTGTATAACTCTGTATGCCTCTGTTTAACTCTACTGAACACTGTTTGCCTCTGTTGAACCCTGTTTACCTCTTTTTGCCTCTGTTCAACTCTGTTTAACTCTGTATGCCTCTGTTTAACGCTGTTTCACTCAGTGTCCATCTGTTTGCCTGTTTAACTCTGTTGAACTCTGTTTAATTCTGTTTAACTCTGTTTGCCTCTGTTCAACTCTATTTAACTCTGTTTGCCTCTGTTTAACGCTCTTTAACTCTGTTTGCCTCTGTTTAACACTGTTTCACTCAGTTTCCATCTGTTTCCCTCTGTTTAACTCTCTTAAATTCTGTTGAACTCTGCTTGCCAATGTTTAACTCTATTTAACTCTGTTCGTCTCTTTTTATCTCTGTTTAACTCTGTTTAACTCTGTTTAACTCTGTTTGCCTCGGTTTAACTCTGTTCCACTCTGTTTCCCTCTGTTTACATGTGTTTAACTCTGTTGAACTCTGTTTATCTCTGTTCAACTCTGTTTGCCTGTTTTTCAATCTAATTAACTCTGTTTGCCTCTGCTTGACTCTGTTTAACTCTGTTTGCCTCGGTTTCAATCCATTTGACTCTGTTTGACTCTATTCAACTCTTTTTATTGCTGTATGCCTCCGTCTAACTCTGTTTCACTCTGTTTCCCTCTGTTTGCCTCTGTTTAACTCTGTTTAACTCTGTTGAACTCTGTTTGCCTCTGTTTCAATCTATTTAACTCTGTTTGCCTCTGTATAGTTCTGTTTAACTCTGTTTGCCTCTGTTTAACTCTATTTAACTCTGTTTGCCTCTGTTTCACGCTGTTTAACTCTGTTTGCCTCTGTTTAACTCCGTTGAACTCTGTTTGCCTCTGTTTAACTCCGTTGAACTCTGTTTGCCTCTGTTTAACTCTGTTTAACTCTGTTGAACTCTGTTTGCCTCTGTTTCAATCTATTTAACTCTGTTTGCCTCTGTTTAGTTCTGTTTAACTCTGTTTGCCTCTGTTTAACTCTATTTAAATCTGTTTGCCTCTGTTTCACGCTGTTTAACTCTGTTTGCCTCTGTTTAACTCTGTTGAACTCTGTTTGCCTCTGTTTAACTCTATTTAAATCTGTTTGCCTCTGTTTCACGCTGTTTAACTCTGTTTGCCTCTGTTTAACTCTGTTGAACTCTGTTTGCCTCTGTTTAACTCTGTTGAACTCTGATATCTCTGTTCAACTCTGTTTCCATCTGTTTCAATCTATTTAACTCTGTTTGCCTCTGTTCAACTCTGTTTAACTCTGCCTGCCACAGTTTAACTCTGTTTCACTCTGTTTCCCTCTGTTCACCTCTGTTTAACTCGGTTTAACTCTGCTGAACTCTGTTTATATCTGTTGAAATCTGTTTGCCTCTGTTGAACTCGGTTTAAATCTGTTGAACTCTGTTTAACTCTGTTTGCCTCTGTTTAACTCTGTTTAACTCTGTTTGCCTCGGTTTAACTCTGTTCCACTCTGTTTCCCTCTGTTTACCTGTGTTTAACTCTGTTGAACTCTGTTTATCTCTGTTCAACTCTGTTTGCCTGTTTTTCAATCTAATTAACTCTGTTTGCCTCTGCTTAACTCTGTTTAACTCTGTTTGCCTCGGTTTCAATCCATTTGACTCTGTTTGACTCTATTCAACTCTTTTTATCGCTGTATGCCTCCGTCTAACTCTGTTTCACTCTGTTTCCCTCTGTTTGCCTCTGTTTAACTCTGTTTAACTCTGTTGAACTCTGTTTGCCTCTGTTTCAATCTATTTAACTCTGTTTGCCTCTGTATAGTTCTGTTTAACTCTGTTTGCCTCTGTTTAACTCTATTTAACTCTGTTTGCCTCTGTTTCACGCTGTTTAACTCTGTTTGCCTCTGTTTAACTCTGTTGAACTCTGTTTGCCTCTGTTTAACTCTGTTTAACTCTGTTGAACTCTGATATCTCTGTTCAACTCTGTTTCCATCTGTTTCAATCTTTTTAACTCTGTTTGCCTCTGTTCAACTCTGTTTAACTCTGCCTGCGTCGGTTTAACTCTGTTTCACTCTGTTTCCCTCTGTTTACCTCTGTTTAACTCGGTTTAACTCTGCTGAACTCTGTTTATCTCTGTTGAAATCTGTTTGCCTCTGTTGAACTCGGTTTAAATCTGTTGAACTCTGTTTATCTCTGTTGAAATCTGCTTGCCTCTCTTTCAATCTATTTAACGCAGTTTAACTCTGTTTGACTCTATGTTCCTCCATTTAACTATGTTTAACTCTGTTTGCCTCCGTTCAACTCTGTTCAACTCTGTTTGCCTCGGTTTAATTCTGTTTCACTCTGTTTCCCTCTGTTTACCTCTGTTAAACTCTTTTGAACTCTGTTTATCTCTGTTCAACTCTGTTTGCCTCTGTTTCAATCCATTTAAATCTGTTTGCCTCTGTTCAACTCTGTTTAACTCTGTCTGCCTCTGTTTAACTCTGTTTCACTCTGTTTCCCGCTGTTTGCCTCTGTTTAACTCTGTTGAACTTTGTATGTCTCTGTTGAACTCTGTTTGCCACTGTTTAACTCTATTTAACTCTGTTTGCCTCTGTTTAACGCTGTTTAACTCTGTTTGCCTCTGTTTAACTCTGTTTGCCTCTGTTTAACTCTGTTTAACTTTGTTTGCCTCTGTTCAACTCTGTTTAATTCTGTTTAACTCTGTATGGCTCGGTTTAACTCTATTTCACTCTGCTTCCCTCTGTTTGCCCCTGTTCAACTCTGTTTAACTCTTTGGAACTCTGTTTGCCTCTGTTTAACTCTGTTTAAATCTGTTTTACTCTGTTTGCCTCTGTTTAACGCTGTTTAACTCTGTTTGCCTCTGTTTAACTCTGTATGCCTCTTTTAACTCTGTTGAACTCTGTTTGCCTCTGTTTAACTCTGTTTAAACATGTTTGCCCATGTTTAACTCTGTTTAGATCTGTTTGCCTCTGTTCATCTCTTTTTAACTCTGTTTGCCTCAGTTTAATTCTGTTTAAATCTGTTTGCCTCTACTTAACTCTATTTAAATCTGTTTGCTTCTGTTTAACGCTGTTTAACTCTGTTTGCCTCTGTTTAACTCTGTTTAACTCTCTAATACTCTGTTTAAATCTGTTGAAATCTGTTTGCCTCTGTTTAACTCTGTTTGCCTCTGTTTAACTCTGTTTAACTCTGTTTGCCTCTGTTCAACTCTGTTTCATTCTGTTTAACTCTGTATGGCTCGGTTTAACTCTATTTCACTCTGTTTCCCTCTGTTTGCCCCTGTTCAACTCTGTTTAACTCTTTGGAACTCTGTTTGCCTCTGTTTAACTCTGTTTAAATCTGTTTAACTCTGTATGCCTCTGTTCAACTCTGTTGACTTCTGTTTGCTTATGTTTAACTCTGTTTAACTCTGTTCGCCTCTCTTTACCTCTGTTTAACTCTGTTTATCTCTGTTTAACACTGTTTGCCACTGTTTAACTCTGTTTAACTCTGTTTACCTCTGTTCAACTCTGTTTAAATCTGTTTGCCTCGGTTTAACTCTGTTTCACTCTGTTTCCCTCTGTTTACATGTGTTTAACTCTGTTGAACTCCTTATATCTCTGTTTAACTCTGTTTGCCTCTGTTTCAATCCATTTGACTCTGTTTGCCTCTATTCAACACTTTTTATCGCTGTATGCCTCCGTCTAACTCTGTTTCACTCTGTTTGCCTCTGTTTGCCTCTGTTTAACTCTGTTTAACTCTGTTGAACTCTGTTTGCCGCTGTTTCAATCCATTTAACTCTGTTTGCCTCTGTTTAGTTCTGTTTAACTCTGTTTGCCTCTGTTTAACTCTATTTAACTCTATTTGCCTCTGTTTCACGCTGTTTAACTCTGTTTGCCTCTGTTTAACTCTGTTGAACTCTGTTTGCCTCTGTTTAACTCTGTTTAACTCTGTTGAACTCTGATATCTCTGTTCAACTCTGTTTCCATCTGTTTCAATCTATTTAACTCTGTTTGCCTCTGTTCAACTCTGTTTAACTCTGCCTGCCTCGGTTTAACTCTGTTTCACTCTGATTCCCTCTGTTCACCTCTGTTTAACTCGGTTTAAATCTGCTGAACTCTGTTTATCTCTGTTGAAATCTGTTTGCCTCTGTTGAACTCGGTTTAAATCTGTTGAACTCTGTTTATCTCTGTTGAAATCTGCTTGCTTCTCTTTCAATCTATTTAACGCTGTTTAACTCTGTTTAACTCTATGTTCCTCCATTTAACTATGTTTAACTCTGTTTGCCTCCGTTCAACTCTGTTCAACTCTGTTTGCCTCTGTTTAAATCTGTTTCACTCTATTTCCCTCTGTTCACCTCTGTTTAGCTCGGTTTAACTCTGCTGAACTCTGTTTATCTCTGTTGAAATCTGTTTGCCTCTGTTGAACTCGGTTTAAATCTGTTGTACTCTGTTTATCTCTGTTGAAATCTGCTTGCTTCTCTTTCAATCTATTTAACGCTGTTTAACTCTGTTTAACTCTACTTTCCTCCATTTAACTATGTTTAACTCTGTTTGTCTCCGTTCAACTCTGTTTAACTCTATTTGCCTCTGTTTAAATCTGTTTCACTCTATTTCCCTCTGTTTCCCTCTGTTTAACTCTGTGTAACTCTGTTGAACTCTGTTTATTTCTGTTGAACTCTGTTTGCCTCTGTTTCAAACTATTTAACTCAGATTGCATCTGTTCAACCCTTTTTCACTCTGTATGCCTCTGTTTAACTCTGTTTCACTCTGTTTCCCTCTGTTTGCATCTGTTTAACTCTGCTTAACTCTCTTGGACTCTGTTTATCTCTGCTGAACTCTGTTTCCCTCTGTTTCAATCTATTTAACTCTGTTTGCCACTTTTTAATTCTGTTTAACTCCGATTGCCTCTGTTTAACTCTGTATAACTCTGTATGCCTCTGTTTAACTCTACTGAACACTGTTTGCCTCTGTTGAACCTTGTTTACCTCTTTTTGCCTCTGTTCAACTCTGTTTAACTCTGTATGCCTCTGTTTAACGCTGTTTCACTCAGTGTCCATCTGTTTGCCTGTTTAACTCTGTTGAACTCTGTTTAATTCTGTTTAACTCTGTTTGCCTCTGTTCAACTCTATTTAACTCTGTTTGCCTCTTTTTAACGCTCTTTAACTCTGTTTGCCTCTGTTTAACTCTGTTTCACTCAGTTTCCATCTGTTTCCCTCTGTTTAACTCTGTTAAATTCTGTTGAACTCTGCTTGCCAATGTTTAACTCTATTGCCTCTGTATAGTTCTGTTTAACTCTGTTTGCCTCTGTTTAACTCTATTTAACTCTGTTTGCCTCTGTTTCACGCTGTTTAACTCTGTTTGCCTCTGTTTAACTCTGTTGAACTCTGTTTGCCTCTGTTTAACTCTGTTTAACTCTGTTGAACTCTGATATCTCTGTTCAACTCTGTTTCCATCTCTTTCAATCTATTTAACTCTGTTTGCCTCTGTTCAACTCTGTTTAACTCTGCCTGCCTCGGTTTAACTCTGTTTCACTCTGTTTCCCTCTGTTCACCTCTGTTTAACTCGGTTTAACTCTGCTGAACTCTGTTTATCTCTGTTGAAATCTGTTTGCCTCTGTTGAACTCGGTTTAAATCTGTTGAACTCTGTTTATCTCTGTTGAAATCTGCTTGCTTCTCTTTCAATCTATTTAACGCTGTTTAACTCTGTTTAACTCTACGTTCCTCCATTTAACTATGTTTAACTCTGTTTGCCTCCGTTCAACTCTGTTCAACTCTATTTGCCTCTGTTTAAATCTGTTTCACTCTATTTCCCTCTGTTTCCCTCTGTTTAACTCTGTGTAACTCTGTTGAACTCTGTTCATTTCTGTTGAACTCTGTTTGCCTCTGTTTCAAACTATTTAACTCTGTTTGCCTCTGTTCAACCCTTTTTCACTCTGTATGCCTCTGTTTAACTCTGTTTCACTCTGTTTCCCTCTGTTTGCATCTGTTTAACTCTGTTTAACTCTCTTGGACTCTGTTTATCTCTGCTGAACTCTGTTTCCCTCTGTTTCAATCTATTTAACTCTGTTTGCCACTTTTTAATTCTGTTTAACTCCGATTGCCTCTGTTTAACTCTGTTTAACTCTGTATGCCTCTGTTTAACTCTACTGAACACTGTTTGCCTCTGTTGAACCCTGTTTACCTCTTTTTGCCTCTGTTCAACTCTGTTTAACTCTGTATGCCTCTGTTTAACGCTGTTTCACTCAGTGTCCATCTGTTTGCCTGTTTAACTCTGTTGAACTCTGTTTAATTCTGTTTAACTCTGTTTGCCTCTGTTCAACTCTATTTAACTCTGTTTGCCTCTTTTTAACGCTCTTTAACTCTGTTTGCCTCTGTTTAACTCTGTTTCACTCAGTTTCCATCTGTTTCCCTCTGTTTAACTCTGTTAAATTCTGTTGAACTCTGCTTGCCAATGTTTAACTCTATTGCCTCTGTATAGTTCTGTTTAACTCTGTTTGCCTCTGTTTAACTCTATTTAACTCTGTTTGCCTCTGTTTCACGCTGTTTAACTCTGTTTGCCTCTGTTTAACTCTGTTGAACTCTGTTTGCCTCAGTTTAACTCTGTTTAACTCTGTTGAACTCTGATATCTCTGTTCAACTCTGTTTCCATCTGTTTCAATCTATTTAACTCTGTTTGCCTCTGTTCAACTCTGTTTAACTCTGCCTGCCTCGGTTTAACTCTGTTTCACTCTGTTTCCCTCTGTTCACCTCTGTTTAACTCGGTTTAACTCTGCTGAACTCTGTTTATCTCCGTTGAAATCTGTTTGCCTCTGTTGAACTCGGTTTAAATCTGTTGAACTCTGTTTATCTCTGTTGAAATCTGCTTGCTTCTCTTTCAATCTATTTAACGCTGTTTAACTCTGTTTAACTCTATGTTCCTCCATTTAACTATGTTTAACTCTGTTTGCCTCCGTTCAACTCTGTTCAACTCTGTTTGCCTCTGTTTAAATCTGTTTCACTCTATTTCCCTCTGTTTCCCTCTGTTTAACTCTGTGTAACTCTGTTGAACTCTGTTTATTTCTGTTGAACTCTGTTTGCCTCTGTTTCAAACCATTTAACTCAGTTTGCCTCTGTTCAACCCTTTTTCACTCTGTATGCCTCTGTTTAACTCTGTTTCACTCTGTTTCCCTCTGTTTGCATCTGTTTAACTCTGCTTAACTCTCTTGGACTCTGTTTATCTCTGCTGAACTCTGTTTCCCTCTGTTTCAATCTATTTAACTCTGTTTGCCACTTTTTAAATCTGTTTAACTCCGATTGCCTCTGTTTAACTCTGTTTAACTCTGTATGCCTCTGTTTAACTCTACTGAACACTGTTTGCCTCTGTTGAACCCTGTTTACCTCTTTTTGCCTCTGTTCAACTCTGTTTAACTCTGTATGCCTCTGTTTAACGCTGTTTCACTCAGTGTCCATCTGTTTGCCTGTTTAACTCTGTTGAACTCTGTTTAATTCTGTTTAACTCTGTTTGCCTCTGTTCAACTCTATTTAACTCTGTTTGCCTCTGTTTAACGCTCTTTAACTCTGTTTGCCTCTGTTTAACTCTGTTTCACTCAGTTTCCATCTGTTTCCCTCTGTTTAACTCTGTTAAATTCTGTTGAACTCTGCTTGCCAATGTTTAACTCTATTTAACTCTGTTCGTCTCTTTTTATCTCTGTTTAACTCTGTTTAACTCTGTTTAACTCTGTTTGCCTCTGTTTAACTCTGTTTAACTCTGTTTGCCTCGGTTTAACTCTGTTCCACTCTGTTTCCCTCTGTTTACCTGTGTTTAACTCTGTTGAACTCTGTTTATCTCTGTTCAACTCTGTTTGCCTGTTTTTCAATCTAATTAACTCTGTTTGCCTCTGTTTAACTCTGTTTAACTCTGTTTGCCTCGGTTTAACTCTGTTCCACTCTGTTTCCCTCTGTTTACCTGTGTTTAACTCTGTTGAACTCTGTTTATCTCTGTTCAACTCTGTTTGCCTGTTTTTCAATCTAATTAACTCTGTTTGCCTCTGCTTAACTCTGTTTAATTCTGTTTGCCTCTGTTCATCTCTGTTTAACTCTGTTTGCCTCGGTTTAACTCTGTTTCACTCTGTTTCCCTCTGTTTAACTCTGTTGAACTCTGTTAATCTCTGTTCAATTCTGTTTGCCTCTTTTTCAATCTATTTAACACTGTTTGCCTCTTTTCAACTCTGTTTAACCCTGTATGCCTCTGTTTAACTCTGTTTCACTCTGTTTCCCTCTGTTTGCCTCTGTTTAACTCTGTTGAACTCTATTTGTCTCTGTTGAAATCTGTTTGCCTCTGTTTAATTCTGTTTAACTCTGTTTGCCACTGTTTAAATCTATTTAACTCTGTTTCCCTCTGTTTAACTCTGTTTAACTCAGTTTGCCTCTGTTTAACTCTGTTTAACTCTGTATGCCTCCTTTAACTCTGTTGAACTCTGTTTGCCTCTGTTTAACTCTGTTTAGCTCTGTTTGCCTCTGTTCATCTCTGTTTAACTCTGTTTGCCTCGGTTTAATTCTCTTTAACTCTGTTTGCCTCTATTTAACTCTATTTAACTCTGTTTGCTTCTGTTTAACGCTGGTTAACTCCGTTTGCCTCTGTTTAACTCTGTTTAACTCTCTAATCCTCTGTTTAACACTGTTGAACTCTGTTTGCCTCTGTTTAACTCTGTTTGCCTCTGTTTAACTCTGTTTAACTCTCTAATCCTCTGTTTAACTCTGTTGAACTCTGTTTTGATCTGTTTAACTCTGTTTGCCTCTGTTTAACTCTGCTTAACTCTGTTTGCCTCTGTTCAACTCTGTTTAACTCTATTTAACTCTTTTTGCTTCTGTTCAACTCTGTTTAACTCTGTATGCCTCTGTTTAACTCTGTTTCACTCAGTTTCCATCTGTTTGCCTCTGTTTAACTCTGTTTAACTCTGTTGAACTCTGTTTAATTCTGTTTAATTCTGTTTGCCTCTGTTTAACTCTAATTAAATCTGTTTTCCTTTGTTTAATGCTGTTTAACTCTGTTTGCCTCTGTTTAACTCTGTTTCACTCAGTTTCCATCTGTTTCCCGCTTTTGAACTCTGTTAAACTCTCTTGAACTCTGCTTGCCTATGTTTAACTCTGTTTAACTCTGTTTGTCTCTCTTTACTTCTGTTTAACTCTGTTTAACTCTGATTAACTCTGTTTGCCTCTGTTTAACTCTGTTTATCTCTGTTTGCCTCTGTTCAACTCTGTTCAACTCAGTTTGCCTCGGTTTAACTCTGTTTCACTCTGTTTCCCTCTGTTTACCTGTGTTTAACTCTGTTGAACTCTGTTTATCTCTGTTCAACTCTGTTTGCCTCTGTTTCAATCAATTTAACTCTGTTTGCCTCTGTTCAACTCTGCTAGGCTCTGTATGCCTCTGGTTAACTGTGTTTCACTCTGTTTCCCTCTGTTTGCCTCTGTTTAACTCTGTTTAACTCTCTAATCCTCTGTTTAACTCTGTTGAACTCTGATTGCCTCTGTTTCAATCTATTTAAATCTGTTTCCCTCGTTTAATTCTGTTTAACTGTGTTTGCCACTGTTTAACTCTACTTAACTCTGTTTGCATCTGTTTAATGCTGTTTAACTCTGTTTAACTCTGTATGAATCTTTTAACTCTGTTGAATTCTGTTTGGCTCTGTTTAACTCTGTTTAAACATGTTTGCCCATGTTTAACACTCTTTAGCTCTGTTTGCCGCTGTTCATCTCTGTTTAACTCTGTTTGCCTCAGTTTAATTCTGTTTAACTCTATTTGCCTCTATTGAAAACTATTTAACTCTGTTTGCTTCTGTTTAATGCTGTTTAACTCTGTTTGCCTCTGTTTAAATCTGTTTAACTCTCTAATCCTCTGTTTTACTCTGTTGAACTCTGTTTGCCTCTGTTTAACTCAGTTTGCCTCCATTTAACTCTATTTAACTCTGCTTGCCTCTGTTGAAATCTATTTTAATCTGTTTGCCTCTGTTTAACTCTGTTTAACTCTGTATGCCTCTGTTTTACTCTGTTTCACTCTGGTTGCATCTGTTTCACTCTGTTTAACTCTGTTTCCCTTTGTTCAACTCTGTTTAACTCTGTTTGCCTCTGTTTAACACTGTTTGCCTCTGTTTAACTCTGTTTAACTCTGTTTGCCTGTCTTCAACTCTGTTTAACTCTGCTTAACTCTGTATGCATCCGTTTAACTCTGTTTCACTCTGTTTGCCTCTGTCTTACTCTGTTTAACTCTGTTTGCCTCTGTTCAACTCTGTTTAACTCTATTTGCCTATGTTTAACTCTGTTAACTCTGTTCGCCTCTCTTTGCCTCTGTTTAACACTTTTTAACTCTGTTTACCTATGTTCAACTCTGTTTAACTCAGTTTGCCTCGGTTTAACTCTGTTTTACTCTGTTTCCCTCTGCTTACCTGTGTTTAACTTGTTGAAATCTGTTTATCTCTGTTCAACTCTGTTTGCCTCTGTCTCAATCTATTTAACTCTGTTTGCCTCTGTTCAACTCTGTTTAACTCTGTTTGCATCAGTTTAACTCTGTTTAACTGTTTACCTCTGTTTAACTCTATTTATCTCTGTATGCCTGTTTAACTCTGTTGAACTCTATTTGCCTCTGTTCAACTTTGTTTAACTCTGTATGCCTCTGATTAACTCTGTTTCACTCTGTTTGGGTTTAGGGACATAGTCTCGGTGGGGGTGGGTGGGTTGTGGGTTTATGGGCATAGTCTCGGGATGGGTGGGTGGATGGTGGGTTAACGGACATAGTCTCTGCGGGGGTGGGGTGGTGTGGGTGTGTGGGTGGTGGGTTTAGGGACATAGTCTCGGGGGGGTGGGTGGGTGGGTGGGTGGGTGGTGGGTTTAGGGACATAGTCTCGGTGGGTTGGGTGGGTGGGTAGTGGGTTTAGGGACATAGTCTCGGGGGGGTGGGGGGGTGGGTGCGTGGGTGCAGGGTTTAGGGCCATACTCTCGGGGGGGGTTGCGGGGATGTGGGTGGGTGGTTGGTGGGTTTAGGGACATAGTCTCGATGGAGGTGGGGGGGGGTGAGTGGGTGGGTGGTGGGTTTAGGGACATAGTCTCGGGGGTTGGGGGATGGGTGGATGGCTGGTGGGTTTAGGGACAGTCTCGGGGGGGTGGGGTGTGGGTGGGTGGGTGGTGGGTTTAGATACATAGTCTCGGCGGGGTGGTGGCGGTGAGTGGGGGGGTGGTGGGTTTAGGGACATAGTCTCGGATGGGCGGTGGGGGGGGTGGGTGGGTGGGTTCTGTGTTTAGGGACATAGTCTCGGGGGGGTAGGGGGGTGGGTGGTTGGGTAGTGGGTTTAGGGACATAGTCTCGGAGGGGTTGGTGGGGTGTGGGTGGGTGGGTGGTGGGTTTAGGGACATAGTCTCGGGGGGTTGTGGGTGGTGGGTTTAGGGTCATAATCTCGGGGGGGGTGGGGGGTTTGGGTTTAGGGACATATTCTTGGGGGGTCGCTGGGGGGGTGGGTGGGTGTTTGGTGTGTTAGGGACATAGTCTCGGGGGGGTCGGGGGGGTGGGTGGGTGGGTTGGTGGTGGGTTTAGGGACATAATCTCGGTGGGGGTGGGCGGGTGGGTGGGTGGGTTGTGGGTTTATGGACATAGACTCGGGGTGGGCGGGTGGGTGGTGGGTTTAGGGACATAGTCTCGGGGGGGTGGGGGGGGGTGTCTGGGTGGGTGGTAGGTTTAGGGACATAGTCTCGGGGGGGTCGGGGGGGTGGGTGGGTGGGTAGTGGGTTTGGGACATAGTCTCGGGTGGTGGGGGGTGGGTGGGTGGGTAGTGGGTTTAGGGACATATTTCGGGGGGGTGGGGGGGGTGGGTGGGTCGGTGGTGGGGTTTAGGGACATAGTCTCCGGGGGGGTTGAGTGGGTGGGTGTTGGGTTTAGGGACATAGTCTCGGGGGGGGGTGGGGGGGGTGGGTGGATGGTGGGTTTAGGGACATAGTCTTGGGGGGGGGGGTGGGGGGGTGGGTGGGTGGGCTTTTGGTTTAGGGACATAGTCTTGGGAGGGGTGGGGGGGTGGGTGGGTGGGTTTTTGGTTTAGGGACATAGTCTTGGGAGGGTGGGGGGGTGGGTGGGTGGGTGGTGGGTTTAGGAACATTGTCTCAGGGGGGTGGGGGGGTGGGTGGGTGGGTGGTGGGTTTAGGGACATAGTCTCGGGGGATGGGGGGGATGGGTGGGTGGGTGGTGGGTTTAGTGCCAGTCTCGGGGGGGTGGGGGGTGGGTGGCTGGGTGGTGGGTTTAGGGACATAGTCTCGGCGGTGTGGGGGGGTGGATGTGTGTGTGGTGGGTTTAGGGACATAGTCTCAGGGGGGTGGGGGGTGGTGTGGGTGGGTGGTGGGTTTAGTGACACAGTCTCGCCAGGGTTGGGGGTGGTGGGTGGGTGGGTGGTGGGTTTAGGGCCATAGTCTCGGGGGGGTGGGGGGGTGGGTGTGTGGGTGGTGGGTTTAGGGACACAGTCTCGCTGGGGTTGGGGGTGGTGGTTGGGTGGGTGGTGGGTTTAGGGACTTAGACTCGGGAGGGGTGGGGTGGCTGGGTGGGTGGGTGCTAGGTTTAGGGACATAGTCTCGGGGGTTGGGGGGGGTTGGGTGGGTGAGTGGTGGGTTGAGGGACATAGTCTCGGGGGGTTGGAGGTGGTGGGTTTTGGGACATAATCTCGGGTGGGGTGTGGGGGTGGGTTTAAAGACATAGTCTCGGGGGGGCGGTGGGGGGGGGTGGTGGGGTGGGTGGTGGGTTTAGGGACACAGTCTCGGAGGGGTGGGGGGTGTGGGTGGGTGGGTGGTGGGTTTAGGGACATAGTCTCGAGGGGGGTGGGGGGGATGGGTGGGTGGGTGGTGGGTTTAGGGATATAGTCTCAGGTAGGGTGAGGGGGGTGGGTGGGTGGTTGCTTTAGGGACATTGTCTCGGGGGTGTGGGGGGGCTGGGTGGGTGGGTGGTGGGTTTAGGGACATAGTCTCGACGAGGGTGGGGGTGGTGGGTTTAGGGTCATAGTCTCGGGGGGTTGGGTGGGTGGGTGGTGGGTTTAGGGATATAGTCTCGGGGGGATGGGGGGGATGGGTGGGTGGGTGGTGGGTTTAGGGATATAGTCTCAGGTAGGGTGGGGGGGGTGGGTGGGTGGTTGCTTTAGGGACATAGTCTCGGGGGTGTGGGGGGGCTGGGTGGGTGGGTGGTGGGTTTAGGGACATAGTCTCGACGAGGGTGGGGGTGGTGGGTTTAGGGTCATAGTCTCGGGGGGTGTGGGTGGGTGGGTGGTGGGTTTAGGGACATAGTCTCGGGGGGTGTGGGTGGGTGGGTGGTGGGTTTAGGGACAAAGTCTCGGGGGGGGGTGTGGGTGTGTGGGTGGTGGGTTTAGGGACACAGTCTCGCTGGGGTTGGGGGTGGTGGTTGGGTGGGTGGTGGGTTTAGGGACTTAGACTCGGGAGGGGTGGGGTGGCTGGGTGGGTGGGGTGCTAGGTTTAGGGACATAGTCTCGGGGGTTGGGGGGGTTGGGTGGGTGAGTGGTGGGTTGAGGGACATAGTCTCGGGGGGTTGGAGGTGGTGGGTTTTGGGACATAATCTCGGGTGGGGTGTGGGGGTGGGTTTAAAGACATAGTCTCGGGGGGGCGGTGGGGGGGGTGGTGGGGTGGGTGGTGGGTTTAGGGACACAGTCTCGGGGAGGTGGGGGGTGTGGGTGGGTGGGTGGTGGGTTTAGGGACATAGTCTCGGAGGGGTGGGGAGGGTGGGTGGTGGGTTTAGGGACATAGTCTCGGGGAGGTGGGGGGTGTGGGTGGGTGGGTGGTGGGTTTAGGGACATAGTCTCGAGGGGGGTGGGGGTGTGGGTGGGTGGGTGGTGGGTTTAGGGACATAGTCTCGGGGGGGGTGGGGGGGATGGGTGGGTGGGTGGTGGGTTTAGGGATATAGTCTCAGGTAGGGTGGGGGGGGTGGGTGGGTGGGTGGTTGCTTTAGGGACATAGTCTCGGGGGTGTGGGGGGGCTGGGTGGGTGGGTGGTGGGTTTAGGGACATAGTCTCGGGGGGGTTGGGTGGGTGGGTGGTGGGTTTAGGGTCATAGTCTCGGGGGGTGTGGGTGGGTGGGTGGTGGGTTTAGGGACAAAGTCTCGGGGGGGGTGTGGGTGGGTGGGTGGTGGGTTTAGGGACATAGTCTCGGGGGTGTTGGGTGGGTGGGTGGTGGGTTTAGGGACATAGTCTCGGGGGGGGGTTGGGTGGGTGGGTGGGTGGTTTAGCGACATAGTCTCAGGGGGGGTTGGGTGGGTGGGTGGTGGGTTTAGGGACATAGTCTCGGGGGGTTTGGGTGGGTGGGTGGTGGGTTTAGGGACATAGTCTCGGGGGTGTTGGGTGGGTGTGTGGGTGGTGGGTTTAGGGACATAGTCTCGGGGGGGGTTGGGTGGGTGGGTGGGTGGTTTAGCGACATAGTCTCAGGGGGGGTTGGGTGGGTGGGTGGTGGGTTTAGGGACATAGTCTCGGGGCGGGGGGGGGTGGTGCTGAAATCCAAATAGAGATTTGCACAATTCTTTCTGTATCTGCTCAACCAAATTTGTGCAACTGGACATAACAAGATGTTTGATCATTCACTTCAGTCCTTACTCATGACAATACATCAATCTGAAACCCCCTGACCGACCATACAGTATAGCTGACGTTAACCTTGTGTCTAAAACTTACTGTGTGGAGTTTAATGAGCGATCATGAAGGTGGTTTCTCCAAACCTCCTAGGGTTTCCTTCCTTCCTTCTCTCCCTCTCTTATTCCATTCACCTGCTCCGAGTGTGGGAAGGGTTTCACTCGGTCATCTGACCTGCTAACACACCAGCGAATTCACACTGGGGAGAGGCTGTTCAGCTGTACTTCTTGTGGAAAGAGATTCAGGTCTTCATTCAGCCTCATTGTACACCAGCGACTTCACACTGGGGAGAGGCCATTCACCTGCTCCAAGTATGGGAAGGAATTCACTCAGTCATCCAACTTGCTGAGACACCAGCGAGTTCACAAGTGACTACAGAAGTTGGATTCTGCTGTTATTACTGCTGTGTCTGGAATTCGCTGCCAGAGGAGGTTGTGGAAACAGGTACGATAGTGATGTTTAAGAGGCAGCTTGACAAATACATGAATAGAATGGGAATAGAGGGATACGGACCCCGGAAGTGCAATATGTTTTAGTTGACGGGCAATATGATTGGCACAGGCTTGGAGGGCCAAAGGGCCTGTTCCTGTGCTGTACTTTTCTTTGTTCTTTGTTAACCAAATCCAGGGCTGAACCATGTTCATTCTGACAGTTGGGGTTTGTTTCTGCTGATGTTAAAAATCCCTGTTACTGGGCTGGAGTTTAATATTCTGGATCATTTGCTGGTTGTGTTCTCGGGGCTGCAGTGTCCCTTTAAGAACCGCTGTCTCTGATCCTTCCCCATAATTCAGGAACTCTCATTAGAAATTAGTTTACCACAAGAGGGGGAGCCAATCCAATAGTGATATTGTCACTAGACTAGTAATTCAGAGATAAAAACAGAAAATGCTGGAAAATCTCAGCTGGTCTGACATCATCTGTGGAATGAGAAACACAGTTAATGCTTTGAGTCTGTTTGACCCTTCTTCAGAGCTAAAGAGAAGTAGAAATGTGACAAAATGTATACTGTTTTCAGGTGGTTGCAGGGGTGGAGCAGGTGAAGCTAGATCGAGGGCCAGCGATAGGTGGGGCTAAGGAGAGATTGACAAAGATGTCATGGACAAAATGAAAGACGATGTAAAAGGGAATAAAACATGAATAAATGAATAAAAATGACAATAAGTGGATAAAAAATAAAATAAAATTTTTTTAATGGGTGAAAAAGGGAGGAGGATAGAGGAGAGAGTAGATGTCATGAAGTTGTTGAACTCGATGTTAAATCCAGAAGGCTGTAAAGTGCCTAATCGGAAGAGGAGGTGCCGTTCCTCCAGTTTGCATTGAGATTCAATGGAACAGAGCAGCAGGCCAAGGACAGACATGTGGGCATGAGAGCAGGGTGGTGTGTTGAATTGGCAAGTGACAGGGAGGTCTGTGTCATGATTGCGGACTGACCGAAGGTGTTCCTCAAAGCAGTCACCCAGTCTGCGTTTGGTCTCTCCAATGTAGAGGAAACCACATTGGGAGCAGAAAATGCAGTAGACTAAATTGAGGGAAGTGCAAGTGAAGTGCTGCTTCTCTGAAGAGGAGTATTTGGCCCCTTAGACAGTGAGAAAGGAGATGATAAAGGTGCTGGTGTTGCACCTTTCACGATTGCATGCGAAGGTGCCTTGAGAAGGGGATGAGGTTAGGAATGATGGAGGAGTTGACCAGGGTGTCCCAGAGTAGTCCCTATGAAATGCTGATGGGGTTGGTGAGGCGAAGATGTGTTTGGTGGTGGCATCAAGCTGGAGTTGGCAGAAGTGATGGAGGATGATCCTCTGAATGTGGAGGCTGGTGGGGTGAAAAGTGAGGACAAGGGAGACCCTATCATGGCTCCTTCCTTAGTGACTGTCTCCGTCTCTGACTTACCCCGTGTGGATTCAATTGAAGTTGCATCCCTCATGTTTTGAATCCACCCAGGAAGACAGGTATCTCCAGGACATAGAATGCTCCTCGCACTGCTGTTCTCACTTCACTTTGAGATCCACACTCAGTGCCATGCACCGCCGTATGTACACACTCGATCTTTCCCTCCAGCAGCACCGACCTATCCAATCTCAAAGCTCTCCTTATCGCCAGTTTCATTTATTTATCATTTCCAGAACCATGATTGGGTTGCTTTCCCCTCACTTTTCCCCCACCAGCCTCCGCTTTTAAAGGATCACAGTGATTCATAGTGATGTTCAAAAGAACACAAGAAATTGGAGCAGGGATAGACCATTGATGGATAGACTAATGATTGAACCTGCTCCACCATTGAATGATCTTCCAGCTCCACTCTACTTTCACCCTACCCCCATATACCCGCAGACACTTCCTCCTACCTCTCCCTGGACCATGACCCCACCACTGAACATCAAGCCATTGTTTCCAGGACTGTCACTGACCTCATCTCCTCTGGAGATCTCCCTCCCACAGCTTCCAACCTGATAGTCGCCCAACCTCGGACGGTCCGCTTCTATCTCCTACCCAAAATCCACAAACAGAACTGCCCCGGTAGACCGATCGTCTCAGCTTGCTCCTGCCCCACAGAACTCATTTCTCGTTATCTTGACTCCCTTCTCTCTCCCCTTGTCCAGTCCCTTCCCACCTACATCCGTGATTCCTCTGACACCTTACGTCACATCAACAATTTCCAGTTCCATGGCCCCAACCGCTTCCTCTTCACCATGGACGTCCAATCCCTCTACACCTCCATCCCCCACCAGGATGGTCTGAGGGCCCTTAACTTCTTCCTCGAACAGAGGCCCGAACAATCCCCATCCACCACTACTCTCCTCCGTCTGGCTGAACTTGTTCTCACGTTGAACAATTTCTCCTTCAACTCCTCTCACTTCCTCCAAATAAAAGGTGTGGCTATGGGTACCCGCATGGGCCCCAGCTATGCCTGTCTCTTTATGGGGTATGTGAAACATTCCTTGTTGCAGTCCTACTCCGGCCCCCTTCCACAACTTTTTCTCCGGTACATCGATGATTACTTTGGTGCCGCTTCATGCTCTCGTCAGGACTTGGAAAAATTTATTAATTTTGCTTCCAATCTCCACCCCTCCATCACTTTCACGTCGTCCATCTCTGACACTTCCCTTCCCTTCCTTGACCTCTCTGTCTCAATCTCTGGTGATAGACTGTCCACCAATATCCATTACAAACCCACCGACTCCCACAGCTACCTCGACTACAGCTCCTCACACCCCGCTTCCTGTAAGGACTCCATCCCATTCTCCCAGTTCCTTCGCCTTTGTCGCATCTGTTCCGATGATGCTACCTTCAAAAACGGTTCCTCTGACATGTCCTCCTTCTTCCTTAACCGAGGTTTTCCACCCACTGTCATTGACAGGGCCCTCAACCGTGTCCAGCCCATCTCCCGCGCATCCGCCCTCACACCTTCTCCTCCCTCCCAAAAACGTGATAGGGTCCCCCTTGTCCTCACTTAACACCCCACCAGCCTCCGCATTCAAAGGATCATCCTCCGCCATTTCCGCCAACTCCAGCATGATGCCACCACCAAACACATCTTCCCTTCACCCCCCTTATCGGCATTCCGTAGGGATCGCTCCCTCCGGGACACCCTGGTCCACTCCTCCATCACCCCCTACTCCTCAACCCCCTCCTATGGCACCACCCCATGCCCGCGCAAAAGATGTAACACCTGACCCTTCACTTCCTCTCTCCTCACCGTCCAAGGGCCCAAACACTCCTTTCAAGTGAAGCAGTATTTCACTTGCATTTCCCCCAACTTAGTCTACTGCATTCGTTGCTCCCAATGTGGTCTCCTCTACATTGGAGAGACCAAACGTAAACTGGGCGACCGCTTTGCAGAACACCTGCGGTCTGTCCGCAAGAATGATCCAAACCTCCCTATCGCTTGCCATTTTAACAATCCACCCTGCTCTCTTGCCCACATGTCTGTCCTTGCTGCATTGTTCCAGTGAATCCCAACACAAGCTGGAGGAACAACACCTCATCTTCCGACTAGGCACCTTACAGCCTTCCGGTCTGAATATTGAATTCAACAACTTTAGGTCATGAGCTCTCTCCCCCATCCCCACCCCCTTTCTGTTTCCCCCCTTTTTTTTCCCCCAATAAATTATATAGATTTTTCTTTTCCCACCTATTTCCATTATTTTTAAATATTTTAAAATCTTTTATGCTCCCTCCACCCCCACTAGAGCTGTACCTTGAGTGCCCTACCATCCATTCTTAATTAGCACATTCGTTTAGATAATATCACCAACTTTAACTTTAACACCGAAGTGTTCTTTTGTACCATTGTCACTGACATCTTTTGATGATCTGCTTCTATCACTGCTTGTTTGTCCACACAACCACCTCTCTCTCTCTCTATCTCTCCGCCCCCCACACACACACCTTAAACCAGCTTATATTTCAACTCTTTCTTGGACTCGAAATCAAGTTCTGTCGAAGGGTCATGAGGACTCGAAACGTCAACTCTTTTATTCTCCGCCGATGCTGCCAGACCTGCTGAGTTTTTCCAGGTAATTCTGTTTTTGCCCCATATCCATTGATTCCCTGAGTGTCCAAGTATTTATGGCTTTCCACCTTGAATGCTCTTATGATGGAGAACAATGGATTCAATTCAAGTTTTAATCTGGAAAATGCACAAACAAGGTGCACATGAATTGAAAATTCCCTTCATCACTGTTTGACAATCATGTTAACTGAACTTTCCACTGGCCCCGTGCTAAAGTCTGGTCGTTCTCTGACTGTTTAAATATAAGAGATCACCTCTTTAAAATGGAGAAGAGGTGATTTTTTCTCTCTCAGAGGATCGTGATTCTTTGGAACTCTCTTCCTGAAAGTGTGGTGGAAGCAGAATCTTTGAATATTTTTAAGGCAGAGGTGGATAGATTCTTGATGAGCAAGGGGGGGTGATATATTATTGGCGGGAAGAGGGATGCAGATTTGAGGTGACTGCCAGATCAGCCATGATCTTATTAAAAGGTAGAACAGGCTCAAGGGGGCATATACCACTTTTCCTACTGCTTGTTTGTATGTTTATATGTTCGTCTTTTACTAACAAAAACTAAGTTTAAAAGTTCTATTTACGGGAAGAAATATTTGGTTCGCACTGCGGACTAAGACTCCAGAGAGTTCACACTGAACTGTAGAGGATTGTTCTGCTATTTGCACCCAGGACAGAACTAGAGCAGAAACCCATGCACTTTGTTTGTTATATCAATTGATAAATAACGTTATATCTTGACACTGGCATCCAGTCGTTATCGGATTACAAACCATAATTTGCTGTGCAAAAGAAAAGGGCTTTCAATGGCAGCGGGACCACCCAGCATTCAAATGGGAGAAGAATGTGCCCTATCGTCAAAACCGCAGCTCCGTGCGCATGCGCTTTACTGTCTGTTTCATGAGCATGCGCAGTGCTGGTCTGTGACTGTAGCTGCTCATCGCGGTTGCGAGAATGTTGAGTGGAGCAAACTAACAGAGTTAGTGGGTGTGTGAGGAGGAATGGAGCCAGCGGAGTGGGCAGGGAGGCTTCATAAAGACACAGTGCAGACAGCAGATCCCAAGTAACAAGGTACCGGTCCTGTGTTTGCAGAGAACGGGCCGAAAAAGTCTGGATTTCTCCGTTCGCCAGGCCCGGGTAACGGCCGCCATCTTTATAGGGGGCAATATGCAGCAGGGCGCATGCGCAGTTATCCTGGTCCAGGCAGCAGGAGGAGAGAATGTTGTGACTTTCTATCCTGGACTGACAGGGATGGATTTTGGAAACTCCTTTTACAGGGGCTTAGAAGGGGAGAATTTACACACAGCAAACTCAAACTAAGAGGAATGTTTGTCTCTTCTCAGTTTCTAATCTTGAACTTACAGTCTCTTTTTCCAATTCCTTTTACAGCAGGGCTGTAGAACTGAACCCAGCCAGAGCAGAGGGAGAGAGAAAACTGGGAGAGGAAAGAAATGGTGAAGATTGGATCTCTTGGTTTGGATTTCTCATCACAGGAAGGAGAGTGTGTGTGGGACTGTGATTTACAGTTTGGGATTGGGGAGGGGAGATGAGAGGAAGAAATATTCTGTAGCAAGTGGAATTGTCAATTACTAATTTCCATGCTGGACTGACAGTGATGACTTTTATTAACTCCTTTTACAGGGTCTTAGAAGGGAAGGATTTTCAGATGCTAAACATCATCAAATATTAAGATTTGTAGATTGGAAACGCAAACCAAACATCACATCAACATCTGACTGAGTCACTCGATTCATCAAGACCTGAATATAATTGACCTTTGAATGTGGAAGGGGAAATGTTTGACTGTTCTTTCTATGGGAAAAGATTTCAAACATCAGTGTGACTGGGAAAGCACCGAGACACACACACACCCGACTGACAGTGTTCCAGTGAACTCACTGCGGAAAGAGCTTTAACCAGTTACACAGCCTGAAGAAACATTGCACCATTCACAGTGGGGAGAAACTGTGCACGTGTTCTGTGTGTGGATGAGAAAATGTGAGAATGGTGTGAAGCTATTCAGTTATCCATCCCAGCTGGAATTTCATTGACGCACTCACATTGGGGCCAACACCATGGTGAAACCGTGGAAATGTGGGGACTGTGGCAAAGGATTCAATTATCCATCTCTGCTGAGAAGCCATCAACGTATTCACACTGGAGAGAAGCTGTTCACCTGCTCCGTGTGTGGCAAGGGATTCACTCAGTCATCCACTCTGCTGACACATCAGCGAGGTCACACTGGGGAGAGACCCTTCAGCTGCACTTACTGTGGTAAGAGGTTCAGATCTTCATCCCACCTGAGTGGACACCAGCAATTTCACACTGGGGAGAGGCCATTCACCTGCTGTGTGTGTGGAAAGGGATTCACTGTGCCCTCCAACCTAGTAAAACACCAGCAAATTCACACTGAGGAGAGGCTGTTCAGCTGCAGTTCCTGTGGAAAGAAGTTCAGGCATTCCTCCGACCTCACTGCACACCAGCGAGTTCACTCTGGGGAGAAACCATTCATCTGCTCTGTGTGTGCGAAGGGATTCACTCAGTCAGCCAGCCTTCAGTCACACCAGCGAGTTCACACTGGGGAGAAACCATTCACCTGCTCTGTGTGTGCGAAGGATTCACTCAGTCAGCCAGCCTTAAGTCACACCAGCAAGTTCACACTGGGGAGAAGCCATTCAGCTGCACTTCCTGTGGAAAGAGGTTCAGGTCTCCATCTAATCTTAAAGTGCACAAGCGAGTTCACACTGGGGAGAGGCCATTCACCTGCACTGTGTGTGGGAAGGGATTCACTCAGTCAGCCAACCTGCTGTCACACCAGCGAATTCACAAGTGACTGCAAGGATTGGATTTTGCTGTTATTGCTGCTGTTAGTCACATCCAGGACTGATAGTCAGATAGTATTAGCTTTGATTCTGCTGATATTAACAACCCTATAACTGGCTGGAGTTTAATTTTCTGGATCTGTCACTCATTATCTGAGCTGCAGTCTCCCTTTTTAAAAGCACCATCTGTGATCTTTCCTCTTAATTCAAGAACTTGATTACAATATAATTATGAATTTTTACTTCAATCCTAAACTGACCTTTGGAGCAAAGACTACAATTCAGTGTCTGAGAGGTTCCACTGATTAACATCTCCAGTTAGAGAGTGCTGATTAATCCTTGCTGACAATTCTTACTGACTTGTACATTCCACACAGAGATACCTCCATGATGAAATTAATTTATCAAGGAACATAAGCAAAACAGTAAAATATTTTACATGCACATCGATAAAAGCTTCAGCAGTCAACACTGATATTGTTGAATCTTGGAAGGCGCTGAGTTCAATCATTTCTGACCCAGCAGCAGCAACATTTGGGAAAGGTGGAGCCCACAACAAAGACTGGCTTGAGACCCACTCAGCAGAGATGAATCTGTCATTGAAGCAAAAAGCAAAGCCTGCCTGATTACAACATAAACCCAACAACTAGAACATTATGTAACTTGCAAGTAGCTAAGACAGTTGTTAAAAGACAGGGAGATACTATGTAAATAAACACTGGAACAGCCGACGTCAAGAAATCCAAACTGCCTGTGACAATGGAAATCTACGTGCTGTGTATGATGGGATCAGAAGGGCGCTTGGTCTGACCATCACCAAATGGAGGGTGAAGTTCTCACTGACAGACGTAAACAGATGTCCCATTGGCTTGAAACTGCTGTGAGCTGTACTCCTGTGAGAAGGACATCTCCCAGTCTCTGTTTGACTCCCTCCTGCAGCTTCCTGTCATGATTGGGTTGGACGAGGAACCCTCATCACGTGAGCTCGAAAAGGCCATTAATTGTTTAGCAAGCAGATAGGCACCCGGCAAGGATGGAATTCCAGCTCAACTGCTCTAGCCCAGAAAGTCCCATCGACTGTCACAGCTTCATGAGCTCCTCCTTCTCTGTTGGGAGGTAGGATCCATTCCACAGGACACGTGTGTGATTGAAGAATGATTACAATATACAAAATGAAAGTTGACAGAGGAGATTGCAACAACTACAGGGATATCTCAATCCTCAGCATCACAGGGACGACCTTCACTAGGGTCAGGCCTAAAAGACTCCATCTACTTGCAGACCGAGTGTATCCAGAAGCACAGTGCGGTTTCTGTGCTGGCAGATCTACAGTGGACATGATCTTCTCCATACGCCAGCTACAAGAGAAGTTTACAATTGGGACTGAATCTAAAATGCTGCCAGCTTCTGTGCTGAGAAAAGTGAAAGGTTATAATGACTGAGTGAAAGTAAACCTTTAAGTATGAATCACAATGAACTTGTACAATTGTAAAAGGCATCGAAAAGTTGGATTCCCTAAAGATAAGCTTCAGCCTTGAGGTTGTGTTCCGGAGCTCACAAGCTGTGGGAAGCTCCACCCTCTTTAACTCTTTTCAGTCTCAGAAGGTTGAAGCTCCTTTTGCCTGTGAAAGGGAACTTTTTCAGTTTTATTTTTCTTCAGTTTTATTACCGTCATTTGGAAAGGTGCCTGGAGAAGAAGAAAAAAATAACATTTTGGAAAAGCTGAGAAAAATATCAAGAGAATTGGAAAAACAAAGATTGAAATGGGATTTGGTTCATCCTTGATCTGAAAATGAAGTTACATAAAGTTGACACAAGTGTGCACATTTGAGAATGTTTCTCCAGCCCCTTTACTAACAAGCTGAGAAGTTAACCCTTTCCACTGACAGCACGGTGACAATGTAAACAAAAGGCTTTGCTTTTTAAAGATTTGGCTTCATCCCATTTGTTATCATTCAGGACAAAGTGCCTGGGAACGGAAGAAATGGGAGTGATCTACAATCTGATTGCAAGTACCTGTACTTCTGTCTCTGATCTACAAACACCATATTATGTGAGTATTAAATGGGACAATATAGTTCCTCCAGTGCTCCTGAATGAGATAGAATAGTTATTCATGAAATGTTGCATTTAGAATAAAAGATAAAGAAAATCACACCACCAGTTGGGAAATGGAATAATTCACCTGGGTATAGTTCAATGGAATAATCAATCTAATGTACATGTACATTCTAGTTAAAGTCAGGGAAGTGTAGATGAGAACAGTAAACAGAGATTTCTCTTGGTGATATTTGCGTCCTTGCCTCTGTATTTTAAAAGAAACTGAATTTGATAGTCTGGCCACTATCCGAGACTCCAGAACCAGGCAGGGTTAGATCAGCAAAGATCTTCAGGCAGACACCCCATTGATATTTTGATAAGATCACCTGAAAGACCAAGAGTGACTTGCGTAGGTTGGCACATGCAACATGGTATTGGGATACAGCATGAGTGTGCAGATGTGATATGTTACATGTGGTGTAATTAACATGTGGAAATGCATGGTGACCCTGCACTGAAGAGCAGGTCCCAGACATGCCCAGCTACTCGACAACAGAACAACATGGAGTGATTATTGTGGAAAATTGAATGAGACATTTTAAATCATCAGGACATTAACACACACTCCATAGTGAAACTAACTATAAAACAATCAGCATTGAATTAAACACACTCGTATCTATTAAACAGAATGAAGTTAAATTGAAGAGGGAAATAGAATGTGGATTTAGAAAATATCCACAAGGTGGATGCAGGTGAACAGAGAGCCGGAGAATCTTTAAAGTCCGTGCATGAACTTCTGTTTGAACCAGATATATTTACGACATGCCAATAATTTAGAATTGTGAGAGATGATCAACAGGTGGGGAGGATGAATCTGTAAGACCATAAGACATAGGAGCAGAAATTAGGCCATTCGGCCCATTGAGTCTGCTCTGCCATTCAAACATGGCTGATAAGTTTCTCAACCCCATTCTCCTGCCTTCTCCCCGTAACCTTTGATCCCCTTACAAATCAAGAACCTATCTATCTCAGTCTTAAATACACTCAATGACCTGGCGTCCACACCCTTCTGTGGCAATGAATTCCATAAATTCGCCACTCTCTGGCTAAAGATGTTTCTCCTCATCTCTGTTCTAAAAGGTCTTCCCTTTACTCTGAGGCTGTGCCCTCATGTCGTAGTCTCTCCTACTAATGGAAACATCCTCCCCACGTCCACTCTATCCAGGCCTTCCAGTATTCTGCAAGTTTCAATCAGATCCCCCCTCATCCTTCTAAACTCCATCGAGTATAGACCCAGAGTCCTCAAAGTTACTCATATGTTAAGCCTTTCATTCCTGGGATCATTCTCGTGAACCTCCTCTGGACCCTCTCCAGGGCCAGAACATCCTTCCTGAGATACGGGTCCCAAAATTGCTCACAATATTCTAAATGTGGTCTGACCAGAGCCTTATAAAGCCTCAGCAGCACATCCCTGCTTTTATATTCCAGTCCTCTCGAAATAAATGCCAACAATGCATTTGCCTACCTAACTACCGACTCAACCTGCAAGTTAACCTTAAGAGAACCCTGGACTAGGACTCCCAAGTCCCTTTGCACTCCAGATTTCTGAATTCTCTCCCCATTTAGAAAATAGTCTATGCCTCTGTTCTTCCTACCAAAGTGCATGACCTCACACTTCCCCATGTTGTATTCCATCTGCCACTTCTTTGCCCATTCTCCTAACCTGTCCACATCCTTCTGCAGCCTCCCCGCCTCCTCAATACTACCTGTCCCTCCACCTATCTTTGTATCATCTGCAAACTTAGCCAGGATGCCCTCAGTTCCTTCATCTAGATCATTAATGTATAAAGTGAAAAGTTGTGGTCCCAACACTGACCCCTGCGGAACACTAGTCACCGGCCGCCATCCTGAGAAGGACCCACTTATCCCCACTCTCTGCCTCCTGCCAGACAGCCAATCTTCTATCCATGCTAGTACCTTGCCTCTAACACCATGGGCTCTTATCTTACTGAGCAGCCTCCTGTGCGGCACCTTGTCAAAGGCCTTCTGGAAGTCCAGGTAGATAACATCCATTGGCTCTCCTTTGTCTAACCTACTCGTTACCTCCTCAAAGAATTCTAACAGATTTGTCAGGCATGACTTCCCCTTGATGAAACCATGCTGACTTTGCCCAATTTTACCATGCACTTCCAAGTATTCTGAAATCTCATCCTTAAAAATGGACTCTAAAATCTTACCAACGACCGAGGTCAGGCTAATCGGCCTGTAATTTCCTGTCTTTTGCCTCACTCCCTTCTTAAACAGGGGGGTTACATTAGCGATTTTCCAATCCTCTGGGACCTCCCTGACTCCAGTGATTCCTGAAAGATCACCACTAACGCCTCCACTATCTCTTCAGCTCTCTCCTTCAGAACTCTGGGGTGTAATCCATCTGGTCCAGATGATTTATCCACCTTCAGACCTTTCAGTTTTCCTAGCACCTTCTCCTTGGTAATGGCACCATACTCACCTCTGCCCCCGACTCTCTTGAACTTTGGGGATGTTACTCGTGTCTTCCACCGTGAAGACTGACACAAAGTACCTATTCAGTTCCTCCGCCATTTCTTTGTTCCCCACTACTACTTCTCCAGCGTCATTTTCCAGCAGCCCAATGTCCACTTTTGCCTCTCGCTTACCCTTTATATATCTAAAAACACTCTTGCAATCTTCTTCTATATTACTGGTTAGTTTACCCTCATATTTAATCTCCTCCCTCATTTCTTTTTTAGTTGTCCTCTGTTGGTCTTTGCAGGCTTCCCAATCCCCTGGTTTCCCACTGTTCTTCACCGCATTGTATGCTTTCTCTTTAGCTTTTATGCTGTCCCTGACTTCCCTTGTCAGCCATGGTTGCCTCGTCCTCCCTTTAGTATGCTTCTTCTTCCTAGGGATGAATTTTTGCTGTGTCTCCCAAATTACTCCCAGAAACTCCTGCCATTGTTGTTCCACTGTCTTTCCTGCTAGGCCCATCTACCTGTCAATTCTGGCCAGCTCCTCCCTCATACCGCTGTATTTGATTTTATTCAACTGTAATACCGTTACATCTGATTCCAGCTTTTTCCTCTCAAATTTCAGGGTAAATTTTATCATAATATGGTCCTAAGGGTTCCTTCACCTTAAGCTCCCTTATCAAATCTGCCTCATTACACATCACTAAATCTAGAATTGCCTGTTCCCTAGTGGGCTCCACCACAAGCTGCTCCAAAAAGCCATCTCGTAGACATTCTACAAATTCCTTTCCTTGGGATCCACTACCAACTTGATTTTTCCAGTCTACCTGCATATTGAAATCCCCCATGATCACTGTAACCTTGCCTTTCTTGCATGCCTTTTCTATCTCCAGGTATATCTTTTGCCCCACATCCTGACTACAGTTCGGAGGCCATAACTCCCATTATGTTTTCTTTACCTTTTCAGTTCCTCAACTCTACCCACACAGATTCTACATCTTCTGACCCTACTTCATTTCTTGCTATTGATTTAATTTCATTTCTTACTAACAAAGCAACCCCATCCCTCTGCCAAACTGCCTATCTTTTCTATAGGATATATATCCTTGGATATTTAGCTCCCAGTCCTGATCCTCTTGCAGCCATGTCTCCGTGATGCCCACCACATCATACCTGCCAATTTCAATCTGCGCCACCAGCTCATTTACCTTATTTCATATACTGCGTGCATTCAGATACAATACCTTCAGTCCTGTATTTCCCGTCTCCTTTCTCATTGTCGTCCCTTTATCTGATGTGCTTGAAGTTAGATTCCTAGCCCTTTCCAAACACTCTGTCCTATTTTGTGTTCTGGGGACTTTAGTAGCCTCTCCTGGGCTCTCCTTTCTTTTCAGTTTTTTCATAATTTTCCATGAAGTTGGATCCACCCCCACACGTTAACCTGCTGCTTTGTTTCCCATCCGCTCCACGTCTACTTTGTCTGTCTCCTTTAGCATCTGATATAACTCAATTAGATCTCCTCTCATACTTCTAAACTCTAGCGAGTATAGGCATAAACTGCTCAATCTCTCCTCATTAAACAAGCCCCACATCTCTGGAATCAATCTAGTGAATCTCCTCTGAGCCTCCTCCAATGCAACTACATCCTTCCTCAAGTAAGGGAACCAAAACTGTGCACAGTACTCCAGGTGCGATCTCACCAATGCCTTGTACAGTTGCAGCAACACTTCCCTATTTTTATACTCTATTCCTTTAGCAATAAATGACAAAATTCCAATTGCCTTCCTTATTGCCTGCAGTACCTGCACACTAGCTTTCAGTGATTCATGCACAAGGACACCCAGATCCCTCTGCACTGAAGCATTCTGATGTTTCTCTCCATTTAAATAATAAGTCGCCTTTTTATTCTTCTGACCAAAATGGATAACCTCACACTTATGTCGAGAGATGTAGCTCTATTAAGTCCATCTTCTTCAATCTGTCCTCAACTGTCTTTCAGTGGCTTGAAACTACCTTTAACCATCTTCCCACTCCTGATGGAGCTGGGAAAGCTTTGCTGTTATTCCCACAATTATTCACCATCTTCTTTCCCAAAGATCTCTTCTCTAATGGCTGCTTTTCTCTCCCTCAATTGTGGGTGATATTGGTCCCAGTTCTTCTGGACACTGAATTCATCTTGTTCCAAACTAGGTTCAGTGTCCGGCAGTTCAGGGAGTTGGGAATCATTCACCCCTAGACCTACACTGAGAGCTAAAGCCCCAGACAGTTCCTCAGTAAGGATTCCTCTGGTTCCTCACTGTATATTAGTCAGGATACTGAAACACTGCTTTCTCCCAATCCACTCCTGGAGGGCCCACTCCCCAGCCTCCAACCTGCAGCAGGGTCAGTGCTGGAGCTACGCAGCGGGAGTGATCCCAGAATAACTTTGAGGATCACAACCACATGGATGTTCAGGGTTGAGTATTTTTAGTTATCCTGGTGTCTAACACACATCAATAAAACAGGGAACTCCAGGAAATGTGCTGCAGGTCTTTCTTTATCTGTTGTACAATTCTCCCAGCAGTTAACAGGTACCTCTGAAATCACTACATGCTATTGTAATACAGAATTTTGCAAATTTATTTCAAATGGGTTTAATTCTGCCTTAAAGTAATCGATTTTGGTCTGTCACAAACACAGTAAATCTTCATAGAATAATTAGCACAGTCATTTTCAGACTGGAAATTTAAACCTGATTTTCCCCTTCAGTCAGAAACAGATCACAGTTTTACACCAATCTCTGATTTGACAACACCGTTGTTCCTCCTGACTCTAAACACAGTTGTAAAGGAGCCTTCTGATCTGTGTCTAGGAGCTCTGAACCATGGAAGAGAGCGGCTGGGACACATTTTTTACACACCTCAGGATTAACCCACACGGGGGCTTTGCTGTCAGTGAAGAGATGAGAAAGACCAAAGTGCTGTTTGTCCCTCTCAGTGTGACTCTGAGGGACTGTGTCCAGGCTGAAGTTCTGTTCCTGCTATATGATCCACCACCCAGATTGTCCTTCCTGAGCTCCAGCCAGTTGATGTTAAATACCCAGGTGGGAAAGGCAAAAATCCACAACGTGTTTAAAATAAACCTGATTTATTTCACATTTATCCAGAATATTAAACTTCAGTTCAGTTACAAGGATTATGAACATCAACAGAAACAAACTCTGTCAGAATGGTTCAGTCCTGGTTGTGGTTAACAACAGCAATAACAGCAGAATCCAATTCCTGCAGCCGCTTGTGAACTCACTGGGGTGTCAATAGGTGAGACAACTGAGTGAATCTCCTCCCACACACATAGCAGGTGAATAGCCTCTCCCCAACGTGAATGTGTTTGTGTCTCAGCACCCATTTTGCTTTTAAATCTCGGCTCATGGTCAGAACTTTGAAAAGCTTTCTGACCCATGTAAACAAGTCGATAGGTATAGATGAAAGCAAAATACTGCACATGTAGTAAATCTAAAATTAGAAACAGAAAATGCTGGAAAAGCTCAGCAGGTCGGGCAGCATCTGTGGAGAGAGAAACAGAGTTAACGTTTCAAGTCAGTATGACTCCTCTTCAGAACTAATGGGTATGGAGGTGGGATGAAGGAGTGAATCTCTCCCAAACAGAACAGATGAATGGTCTCCTCCCCAGTGTGAGTGCACTGGTGAACACTGAGTTCACATGATCACTTGAACCCAGTCCCACAGAGAGAGCACTTAAACAGGCTCTGGTCAGTGTGAACACGTTGATGGAACATCAGCTCCACAGAACTCTTATAACTCTTTCTGCAATCTACACATTTAAAAGATCTTCCATCAGTATTCCTCACATATGGAGCAGGTGAATGACCTCTCCCCAGTGTGAACTCACTGGTGTTGCAGCAGGATGGACAATCACCTGAACCTCTACCCGCAGTGAGAGCAGATGAATGGAGTGGAACTGGAATGAATGCACTGGTGAACCATCAATGAATGTGGGTTTTTAAAGCTCTTGTCAGTCTAAACAGGTGTTTCAGCAGGATGGAAGAACTAGTGAATCGACTTCCGCACTTGGAGCAGGTGAATGGCCTCTCCCCAGTGTGAATTCGCTGGTGCACAGTGAGATTAAGTGATTGCCTGAACCCGGTCCAACAGAGAGAGCATCTGAGCAGTCTGTTGTCAGTATGAACACATACTGATATAGCCCCAGACCCGTCATTCAAACCCCCCAACTCCACCCAGTTCACAGCTCAACCTACCAGCTTGCAGCTTCCTGCACATTAACCCCGCCCAGCCCAGGTGTGGGACAGTCCAAGCTGAGTCATTTGTGTAGCCAGGGGAGTGGGGGAGGGGTGACCTCCCACCTTGTGCTGTGTCCCAAATAGTTCCATTCTCCCCTCCCCCAGGGCCCTCTATATACAGCATGCCGATGGCTGATGGGCTTTGGGGATCCTCACTGACCTGCACAGTTACATTGTCCTGCACCCCACCCCCAATTCACTGTGTGAAAAGGTTGTTTTTCTTTATTGCTGCTCCCCCATCACCTAAACACCTTGTTTCATACAAGTCTTGTTTAAGACTTGTTTAATCCCAGGGCTACGGGGCAAAGGGAGGGAAGTCATAGAATCAGAGTTGTACAGCACAGAAACAGGCCCTTCGTCCCATCATGTCCATGCCGGCCATCAACACCTATCTATTACAATCCCATTTTCCAGCACTTGGCCCATAGCCCTGAGGTGGCACAAGGAAAATTGTTCCTTCAGTGGACAACACAGACAGGACGGGCCAAACGGCCTCCATCTGTGCTGTAACCATTCAATGATTCTCTGAGGTGTCTTTATCCCACTGCTCCATTCCCAGTGATTCCCGCCTTCCGCTATTGTCCCTGGCTCCCTGTTTAATCAAGTAATTCCTCCCTTTCCTCTACTCACCCTGTGCAGTGTGTGTGTCAGGCTTCCTCCAGACACCTCTCCCCAACACCATCCCGGCCCCTTTAACCGTCAGCAGCTTCCTGCTTGTCTGGTTTTAGTTTAAATTTACAGAATTGAAGGATTTAGATTCAACCTCGCCTTAACTGACTGCTCTAAATCGGAAAATGTTTGTCCCTCACGCCTGGATAGTTCATTTTGCTTAAAGTCAAACCAAAAATGCAGTTATTCTCCTCAATTGAAGAGGCTCCTCATTTAAATCTGCACCAGACCCGAATAGAAAACAGTGAATATTGTCCCCCAGACCCGAATATAAAACAGTGAACATTATCCCCCAGACCCGAATATAAAACAGTGAACATTATCCCCCAGACCCGAATATAAAACAGTGAACATTATCACCCAGATCTGAAGATAAAACAGTGAACATTATCCGTCAGACCCTAATATAAAACAGTGAACATTATTCCACAGACCCAAATATAAAACAGTGAACATTATCCCCCAGGCCCGAATATAAAACAGTGAACATTATCCCAAATCTGAATATAAAACAGTGAACATTATCCGTCAGACCCTAATATAAAACAGTGAACATTATTCCACAGACCCGAATATAAAACAGTGAACATTATCCCAGATCTGAATATAACACAGTGAACATCATCCATCAGACCCTAATATAAAACAGTGAACATTATTCCACAGACCCAAATATAAAACAGTGAACATTATCCGTCAGACCCTAATATAAAACAGTGAACATTATTCCACAGACCCGAATATAAAACAGTGAACATTATCCCAGATCTGAATATAACACAGTGAACATCATCCATCAGACCCTAATATAAAACAGTGAACATTATTCCACAGACCCAAATATAAAACAGTGAACATTATCCGTCAGACCCTAATATAAAACAGTGAACATTATTCCACAGACCCAAATATAAAACAGTGAACATTATCCGTCAGACCCTAATATAAAACAATGAACATTATTCCACAGACCCAAATATAAAACAGTGAACATTATCCCCCAGACCCAAATATAAAACAGTGAACATTATCCCAGATCTGAATATAAAACAGTGAACATCATCCATCAGACCCTAATATAAAACAGTGAACATTATTCCACAGACCCAAATATAAAACAGTGAACATTATCCCCCAGACCCAAATATAAAACAGTGAACATTATCCCAGATCTGAATATAAAACAGTGAACATTATCCGTCAGACCCGAATATAAAACAGTGAACATTATTCCACAGACCCAAATATAAAACAGTGAACATTATCCCCCAGACCCAAATATAAAACAATGAACATTATCCCACATCTGAATATAAAACAGTGAACATTATCCCACAGACCCGAATATAAAACAGTGAACATTATCCCCCAGAACCCGAATATAAAACAGTGAACATTATCCCAGATCTGAATATAAAACAGTGAACATTATCCGTCAGACCCGAATATAAAACAGTGAACATTATCCCCCAGACCCGAATATAAAACAGTGAACATTATCCCCCAGACCCAAATATAAAACAGTGAACATTATCCCAGATCTGAATATAAAACAGTGAACATCATCCATCAGACCCTAAAAAAAAAGTGAACATTATTCCACAGACCCAAATATGAAACAGTGAACATTATCCCCCAGTCCCAAATATAAAACAGTGAACATTATCCCAGATCTGAATATAAAACAGTGAACATTATCCGTCAGACCCGAATATAAAACAGTGAACATTATTCCACAGACCCAAATATAAAACAGTGAACATTATCCCCCAGACCCAAATATAAAACAGTGAACATTATCCCACATCTGAATATAAAACAGTGAACATTATCCCCCAGACCCGAATATAAAACAGGGAACATTATCCCCCAGACCCGAATATAAAACAGCGAACATTATCCCCCAGACCCGAATATAAATAGTGAACATTATCCCCCAGACCCGAATATAAAACAGTGAACATTATCCCCTAGACCCGAATATAAAACAGTGAACATTATCCCCCAGACCCGAAGAGAAAACAGTGAACATTATCCCCCAGACCCGAATATAAAACAGTGAACGTTATCCCTCAGACCCAAATATAAAACAGTGAACATTATCCCCCAGACCGAATATAAAGTAATGAACATTATCCCCCAGGCCCGAATATAAAACAGTGAACATTATCCCCCCCAGAGCCGAATATAAAACAGTGAACATTATCCCCCAGACCCGAATATAAAATAATGAACATTATCCCCCAGGCCCGAATATAAAACAGTGAACATTATCCCCCAGGCCCGAATATAAAACAGTGAACATTATCCCCCAGAGACTAATATAAAACAGTGAACATTATTCCCCCAGACCCAAATATAAAACAGTGAACATTATCCCCCAGGCCCGAATATAAAACAGTGAACATTATCCCCAGACCCGAATATAAAACAGTGAACATTATCCCCCAGTCCCGAATATAAAACAGTGAACATTATCCCCAGACCCGAATATAAAACAGTGAACATTATCCCCAGACCCGAATATAAAACAGTGAACATTATCCCCCAGAGCCGAATATAAAACAGTGAACATTATCCCCCAGTCCCGAATATAAAACAGTGAACATTATCCCCCAGACCCAAATATAAAACAGTGAACATTATCCCCCAGACCCGAATATAAAACAGTGAACATTATCCCCCAGACCCGAATATAAAACAGTGAACATTATCCCCCAGACCCCAATATAAAACTGAACATGATCCCCTGACCCCAATATAAAACAGTGAACATTATCCCCCAGACCCAAATAGAAAACAGTGAACATTATCCCCCAGACCCGATTATAAAACAGTGAACATTATCCCCCAGACCCGAATATAAAACAGTGAACATTATCCCCAGACCCGAATATAAAACAGTGAACATTATCCCCCAGGCCCGATTATAAAACAGTGAACATTATCCCCCAGACCCGAATATAAAACAGTGAACATTATCCCCCAGACCCGAATATAAAACAGTGAACATTATCCCCCAGACCCGAATATAAAACAGTGAACATTATCCCCCAGACCCGAATATAAAACAGTGAACATTATCCCCAGACCCGAATATAAAACAGTGAACATTATCCCCCAGAGCCGAATATAAAACAGTGAACATTATCCCCCAGACCCGATTATAAAACAATGAGACTGGAGTTTCATGAGGCCGAGACGTTTGTTGTCGATGAGGTAAATTAATTCGGGACAATATCTTTAAAAATTCTCACAGTTTACAATCCTGACATGAATCTGAAAATGCTGGAATTCCTCAGCAGGTCAGGTCTTCATCTGTGGAGAGAGAAACAGAGTTAATGTGACAGCTTTGTGACCTTTCATCTGAACTGAGAATATATAGAAATGTAACAGTTCATTGCCAGGTCAAAAAGAGACACTTTACAGAATTGGGGAATCAAATTGACTTCAATAATTTTCTCTCATAATCTCTGCCTCCATTTGTTTCTTGTTTCTTTAAGTCTTTGTTTTCTTTTCTCATTTCTCTATCATTTTCTCCACATTGTTTTCAGACTGTTGTTATCGTGCCATTCACACCCAATCTAGACACGTCTTTTGTTTTTTTAATGGGGCCATTACCACTCCTTTTGACCTTACATCATGAAACCTTTTGTCAGTTAATCTGCACCGCCCTGCAGTCTTTCATAGACCTTTCCTTCTGTTCCTCTTCCCACCTCCCCCTTTCATTGGGTCACAGACCTGAAACGTCAATTCTGTTTCTCTCTCCACAGATTCTTCCAGAACTGCTGGAGTTTTTTCCAGTTTTTACTGCTTTCATTTCATACTTTAAGCATCGCAGTATTGTTCGTTTTTCCATTCCAAGCACTGTACCTGATATTATTAATAACTCAATTCAGTTACTGATAAATTAATTTGTTATCTGTACTTTTTGTCTTGAAATCTGATTAATTATTGAGCTACTTATCAGTTATCAGTGTCTTTAAATATTATTACAATTTCATCACTTTTCTCATTTTCCTCACAACAGAGAATGTTCATGAGGGTAACACGGTTGATGTGAACATGAACTGCTAAACGGTATTTGATACAGTGCCAAGTAACATGCTTGTCAGCAAAGTTAAAGCCCATGGGGCAGAGGCAGCATTAGCTGCGTGACAGGAAACAACACGTATGGTGAACGGTTGTTTTTTCAGATTGAAGAAAAATAGAGTGGGATCACAAGGAGTAGGTGTTAAGACCACTGTTTTCTTGATACATATTAATGACATAGACTTGTGTGTGCAGGGCAAAATTTGAAAACAAAGCCAAATTTTCAAGTGGCATTTACAGTGAGAAGCATAGTGATAAACCTCAAGAAGACATAGACAGGATGAAGGAATGGGTAGACATGTGGCCAGTAAAATATAATTCAGAGAGGTGTGAAGTGATTTATTTTGGTAGGGAGAACGAGGAGAGACAAAGTAAAATAAAGGGTACAATTGTAAAAGGGTGCAGGAGTAGCGTAATCTGGGGCAAAATGTGCATACATCATTGAAGATGGCAGAGCAGACTAAAAAAGCAGTGAATAAAGAATGTGGAATGGGGAATAAAGTAGAAAATCAACAAGTTAGAATAAACCTGCATAAACACTGGCTTCGTCCCAACTGCAGTATTGTGTCCAATTCTGAGCATCTCACTTCAGGATGAATGTGAGGCATTACAGAATGTGCAGAAAAGATTCACGAGAGATGATGAACTTCAGTTAGGTGAAGTTGGATTTGTTTTCCTTGGAAGGGGAACCATTCTCTTGCATCTCTCCTGGGCCCTCTGACTTCAATTCCTTCTGAAATTGCAGCCATTCAGTGCCAGGGTTTTAAAAACTTTCTTTCATGGAATGTGGACAAGGCAAGCATTTGTTGCCCATCCCCAACTGCCCTTGAAGCAAGTGGCTTGCCACACCATTTCAGAGGGCCATTCAGAGTAATCACATTTCGGTAGATCTGGAGTCACATGTGGGCCACACCAAGTAAGGATGGCAGATTTCCTTCCCTGAAGGACTTTTGAGAACTGAGGATAGCTTTCAATTCCAGATTTATTAATTGAATTTAAATTCCACCAACTGCCGCGGTGGGACTTGAAACAAAGACTGCAGGCTGGTCTTGTCGATTACCAGTTTAGTGACGTTTCCATGATACCACCATCTCCCACAACATATATTTAAATATTATTTTGTAAGTGGTTTAATATTTGTCAATATTTTGCTTCATATAGCTTCTATAATGAGTTTCAAACAGATCTGTGCCAAGTGGACGTGGTGTTTAAAGGTCTTTCATTTCGCCCTTTGCATGTCGTTGTTCAGTAAAGAATGATGTCCCCCTCTTTAAGTATCAATTGAGGTCACTCAGATAGTCAATTCCTACTCCCCTTCTTCTGGGTGGATAATGGATGCTGTATACATTTAAATTTCTGAACAATTTGATTGCTAATTTTATTGAGTGGCCACTGCACCATTTTATTGAGTGGCCACTGCCCCAATCTCATCACCGCAATAAAATGACCATTTCAGATTGGCCAATCAATGGTGGTGTCTTTACCCAGCATTCGCCGCGGTGGTGAATGACCCCTATTCACATCGCTGGAGAGCGGTGCGCAGGCGCAGTGATGGACAGTGTTTGGAGCATGCGCAGCGTCAGTGATGACGATGGGGAGAGAAGCTCCTCGGTCACATGCGCAGCCGATGAGGATGTGGAAACGCGGCGGGAGCGATGGAGCCGGGAGATGGACGGGGAGGGTTTATAAACACCTGGTGAAGGATTTAAAACCCGAATACAAACCTGCAAGTCCCGGGTTTGCATCTCTGGATCTTTTTCTCGAGCCCACAACAACCTGATTGACTCTGAAATAACCCCTGAACTAGGGCATCGAGGGATGGGGAATAAATTCTGGCCCGGCCGGTAACGCCCACATCGCAGGAACCAATAAAAAATAATAAAACCAGGCCCAGGTTAACGGCCGCCATCTTGTTTCAGCAGGGGGTAGGGCGCATGTGCGGCTACGTTGGTGATGTCACAGTGAGTGGGCGGGGCTTCAGGGTCCCGGTTCCCAACAGGGTCCTAGTTTCCGTGTCAATTTTGAAGTGAAACTGGTTTTGAAGTGAAACAGGTTTTGAAGCAGCTTCACCCAGTCCCAGGCTGCAGGTGATGTTTGCAGCCGAGAAGAGTCCATGGGCCAGGGTGAGAGGTTGCAGCCGCTGCAGAGTTACCTGAAGGAGCTCATCCTCAACTTTTGGTGACACTTCAGCCCCACGCTCCTAATCTTTAGCCAGTGTGATGGTGGGGTGTAATTCTTCATGGGCCTGGTTAAGAGAGGAATTTGTAGATCCAGGATGGGTGACACACGTGGGTCTGGTCACATTGGCTGCCAGCCTCTCTTCGTGGTCTTGTCCGTGCCTGGGTGTCCCTGATGAGGGAACGTGCAGTGTCCACCAGTACGCCTGATACCTCCCACAGCCGGTGGGCACCTCAGGGTACAGAGTGCCTCATAGACACTGGAAAAACATTCTGGTTTAGTTAGGAAGGTTCCCTTTGCTTTTGTTGGGAATTATTTGCTGATTTGGGCTTCTTTCAGTATGATTGACCGTATGTTTGGGGAAAGAATGTCCAAAAGAAACTCACATTGTCTGTTTTGAATTTCTATCCTGTACTTGCCATGATGGTTTTTGTAAACTCCTTTTACAGGGTGCAAGAGGGAGATCATTTACACACAGGAAACTCAAACCAAACATCACATCAAGATCTGACAGAGTCACTCCATTCATCAGGACCTGAATATCATGGATCTTTGACTGTGGAAGCGGATATGTTTGTCTGTTCTGTCTGTGGGAAAAGATTTCAAACATCAGTGTGTCTGGAAAAGCACCGAAACACACACACACCCGAGTGAGAATGTTCCAGTGCACTGACTGTGGAAAGAGCTTTAACCAATGACACAACCTGAAGAATCATTGCACCATTCAGAGCGGGAAGAAAGCAGACATGTGTTCTGTGTGTGGATGAGGCTCCAACTGATCATCAAATTTGGAGAGACAGAGGGACACAGGTACCATGGAGAAACCGTGGAAATGTGAGGACTGTGGGAAAGGATTCAATCGTCCATCCCGACTGGAAAACCATCGACGCAGTCACACTGGGGAAAAGCTGTTCACCTGCTCCGAGTGTTGGAAGGGATTCACTCAGTTATCCAACCTGCGGACACACCAGCAGATACACACTGAAGAGAGACCATTCACCTGCTCCGAGTGTGGGAAGGGATTCAGTCGGTTATCCCACCTGCTGACACACCAGCGAGTTCACACTGGAGAGAGACCAATCACCTGCTCCAAGTGTGGGAAGGGATTCATTAAATCATCCAACCTACAGACACACCAGCGAGTTCACACTGGGGAGAGGCCATTCACCTGCTCCGAGTGTGGGAGGAAATTCACTCAATCATCCAACCTGCTGACACACCAGCGAATTCACACTGAGGAGAGGCCGTTCCACTGTACTTCCTGAGGAAAGAGATTCAGGTCTTCATTCCACCTCAGTGAACACCAGCGAATTCACACAGGAGAGAGGCCATTCACCTGCTCCAAGTGTGGGAAGGGATTCACTCAGTCATCCAACCTACTGAGACACCAGCAAGTTCACATTGGGGAGAGGCTGTTCATCTGATCCAAGTGCAGGAAGGGATTCACTTGGTCATCCCACCTGCTCAGACACCAGTAAATTCACAATGACTGCAGGGGTTGGATTCTGTTGTTGCTGCTGTTAATCACATCCAGGGCTGAACCATATTCCTTCTGACAGTTGTGGTTTGGTTTTGCTGATGTTAATAATCCTTGTAACAGGTCTGAAGTTTAATATTCTGGACCTATAGCTGATTGTGTTCTTCAGGGCTGCAGTGTCCCTTTATGAACAGCTGTCTCTGACTTTTCCCCATAATTCAGGAACTCTTATCAGAAATTAGTTTACAACAAAATTCTGATATTTTACTTCAATCCCAAATTGATCTTTGGCATGAACTCGACAATTCAGTGTCTGAGAGGTCTTGATCAAGCAGATAGAGAGAGAATGTTTCCTCTTGTGGTGAAGAGCATAACTAGAGATCATAAATATTGGATAGTCACCAATAAATCAAATTGAGAATTCAGAAGAAACTTCTTTACCCGAAGGGTGTTGAGAAAGTGGAACTTGCTACCACTGGGAATGGTAAAAGTGAATTGTAAAGCTTTTGTTTAGTTGAAAAGAGTGCAATATGTGGATGTGTTCATTTATTTGTGCAAAGGACAGGGCCCTGTATGTGAATATATGTAGTTTCTAGCATGTGTAAGTCAGCCACAGTGTGAGACCCACTGATAATCTTAAATTGGTTGTTCATGTAATTCTCAGCACAGTCAGGATTGTTGAGTAGGTGTTGTCTAATCATGGAATGACATCTAATATTTAAGAGAAAGTTAGGCAAGAACAAGAGAAGGGAATAGATGGTTACAATGATACATTTTGATGAGGAATGATAGGTGGAGGCTCTGAAGGAGCTTGAACACCAGCATGGACTGGCTGGGCCGAATGGCCTCTTTCTGTGTCATGTATCAGATGTAATGACACTCCTGAAGGGTCTGGTCCTAACTTTTAGACTATACCACCTATTCCTAGACCGCCTAACCAGTGGAAATTATTTCCATTTACCCTCTGTTCTCCTTAATATGCTCGATTCGGCTTTTACTGACACTGTTAATCACATCCAGAACTGAACCATGTTCATTCTGACAGTTGGGGTTTATCTCTACTGGTCATAATAATCTCTGTAACTGGGTTGGAGTTTAATATCTTGATATTTGTTAAATAAACCAATTTTTGTTTCAAACTCTCAGAATGTCGAGTCCTTGCTTTCTCCAGGATATGAGGAGACTAATTGATGTCCTGTTACTGACTGCTCCATTTTTGCATCTTTTCTCCTTCCAAATCTAGATTCTTTCAGTTCTCAGACCACTGGTTACCCTCATGGACAAGTCCCAGCTCCCCATATCTCCCAGAGAGCCTCTTTTCACCTTGGGATCCAGAGAAGTATCGGTATTAAAAACAGAAAATGTTGGAAGTAATAACCCAAACTTTTCCAAGTTCAAGTTGATTTTGTCCTGGATTATTGGCTCCAACCTTTCTCCACCACTGATGTGAAGCTGATTGTCCTGGAATTGCTGTGTTTTTGAACCGGTGTGTAACGTTTACAATCTGTCAGTCCTTTGACATCGCTACGATATAAGAACGATTGGAAGATTGTGACCAGAGCCTCCACAAGTTCCATCTGAAGGATGCTGTATCTGACACTGCAGCAGTCCCTCAATGTCACCCTGGAGTGTCAGCCTAGATAATGTGCTCAGGTTTATTAATATTTCCTCTTGTTATTGATGTGGGTCATTAAGAAACAATGGATTCTTCTGATGTCATCCAGTCCCAGTGCGATGATGTCATCCAGTCCCAGTGCTATGATGTCATGAAGACTATTAAATACCAGCGGAGCCTTAGTGGTGAAAACGGTTTTGTTCGAGATGGCAGCAAGTCTATTACTGATAGATCAGCAAATGGAATTAATGGGAAGGAAAGTGAGGCAGCTCATGAACATCAGGAATAGTGTTGTGGATTATGAAGGTGAACAATGTGTACAGTATACATGCCCCGTCTCCCAACATGGTATCCCCTATCTTTAAGTCCTATCAGTTTGGTTGATAGATCACTGACCTGAAACATTCACTCGGGTTCCCTCTCCACAGAAGCTGTTTGACCTGCTGTGTGTTTCCAACATTTTCTGTTTTGAGCTCGGATTTCCAGTATCGACTGTATCTTGTTTCAGGGTCACAGTGGATCATTTTTCTCTGAATTATCATTCCCTGTTTAAAGGTGAAGAAGGGGCTTTTAGAGATTGAGACAATAACTGTCCCTCTGTTTGACATGAACTAAACTCACTGTTAATTCCCCCTCAGTATCAATTGTAAACACAAAGCATCCAGCTGGGATTGAACCGGGGACTTTCTCAGGTAAAGTGATAATCGGTGCACTAGGGAAATGAGTGTGAATCCCCCCTGGACAGAGGGGAACTGACATAGAAACATAGAAACTAGGAGCAGGAGTAGGCCATTCGGCCCTTTGAGCCTGCTACGCCATTCATTATGATCATGGCTGATCATCCAACTCAATAGCCTGCTCCCGCTTTCTCCCCACACCCTTTGATCTCCTTCGCCCCAAGAGCCATATCTAACTCCTTGAAAACATACAATGTTTTGGTCTCAACTATTTTCTGTGGTAACGAATTCCACAGGCTCACCACTCTCTGGGTGAAGAAATTTCTCCTCATCTCAGTCCTAAATGATCTACCCCATATCCTCGGACTGTGACCCCTGGTTCTGGACTCCCCCACCATCAGGAACATCCTTCCTGCATCTGCCCTGTCTAGTCCTGTTAGAATTTTATAGGTTTCTATGAGATCCCCCCTCATTCTTCTGAACTCCAGCAAATATAATCCTAACCGACTCAATCTCTCCTCATATGTCAGTCTCGCCATCCCAGGATTAAGTGAGGTAAACCTTTGCTGCACTCCCTCTATAGCAAGTCCATCCTTCCTCAGACGAGGAGACCAAAACTGCAAACAATATACCAGGTGTGGTCTCACCAAGGCCTTGTACAATTGCAGCAAGACATCCCTGTTCCTGTACTCGAAGCCTCTGGCTATGATGGCCAACAAACCATTTGCCTTCTTTACCGCCTGCTGCTTACTTTCAGCAACTGGTGTACAAGGACACCCAGGTCTCGTTGCACATTCCCCTCTCTCAGTTTATAGCCATTCAGATAATAATCTGCTTTCTTGTTTTTGCTACCAAAGTGGAGAACCTCACATTTATCCACATTATACTGCATCTGCCATGCACTTGACCACTCACTCAGCTTGTCCAAATCACACTGAAGCATCTCTGCATCCTCCTCACAGCTCACCAGCCAGCTTTGTGTCATCTGCAAATTTGGAGATATTACATTTAGTTCCCTCATCTAAATCATTAATAAAGATTGTGAATAACTGGGTCCCAGCACCGCTTCCTGCGGTACCCCACTAGTCACTGCCTGCCATTCAGAAAAAGACCCGTTTATTCCTACTCTTTGTTCCCTGTCTGCCAACCAGATTTCTATCCATCTCAGTACACCATCACCAATCCCATGCGCTTTAATTTTACACGCCAATCTCTTATGTGGGACTTTGTTGAAAGCCTTCTGAAAATCCAAATAAACCACATCCACTGGCTCCCCCTCATCAGATCTACTCGTTACATCCTCGAAAAATTCCAGTCGATTTGTCAAGCATGATTTCCCTTTCAGAAATCCATGCTGACTTTGTCTGATTCTGCCACTGTTTTCCACGTGCTCAGCTATTAAATCTTTTATAATAGACTCTAGAATTTTCCCCACTACCGACGTCAGTCTGCCTGGTCTATAATTCCGTTTGCTCTCTGCCTCCCTTTTTAAATCCATCTCCAGCTCTCATTCCCAAACAGAAAATGCTGCAAAGAATCAGCAAGTCAGGCTGAGTCTGTGGCCGCTCTCACCATTTGGAACCGTCACAATCAGCCCGGCTGATTGACGGCAGGTCCAGACCAATAAGAAGAGGGGGCGGAAACGGAGGACCGAGCGGTTGCGATTGGTCCTCCAACCAATCGGAGCGAATGAGGGGCGGGACTGGGCTGGGAGTGAAGCATGCGCACTGTGAGTAATGGCGATGGAGAGATGCTTCTCGGACCCGTAATCGGTAAGGAAGAGAATGGTTGTGAGGAGGGAGCGATCGATTGGGCGGGTGGGTGAAGCGGATTGGTAAACTTGTTGTGCAATCAGAAAACCCCAAAATTGAACTTTGCGGTCACCCACTTGCATGGAGCGGGGACCACAAAACCCATAAATCGGGCCCAGTTAACGGCTGCCATGTTTACTGGGGGCAATGCGCTGCAGGGCGCATGAGGGGCCGCCATATTTGTAAGGGGCAATGTTTTGAATGACTGGGAGGAGCTTGTTCAGAATGGAGACAATTTGTCCATCAAGTTACAATACCCTTTGAGTTCCAATGTCTTATTGATGAGGCAGAGCGGCGACAGAGAAAGAAAGAAAAGGAAGCAAATCCTGCTTCCCGAATTCTGCTACCTCGTGGCACGTCCTGCCCCCTATGTCCAAAGTTCTGGGGGTCTTTTCAGTCCTATGAAGACCCAGGGCAGAAACCTGAGCCCCTGAGGAGACGCATCCTGCCTTTGTGTTTCTGTGGGTTCTTTCTCACTCCCTTTTTCCTGTTTTAAATCAATTTCACAGGGGATTAGAAGGGGAGGATTTGCAGTCGGAAAATTCAAACCAAACATCACAACAGGATCTGATAGAGTCACCCAATTTATCGAGTTGTGAATATCATCGGTTTATAGACATGGACGGAAAAAGCACCTTTCACAGTGGGGAGAAACCATACACATGTTCTGCGTGTGGACGAAGCTTCAGCCGATCATCAGACCCATCAAAACATAAATGCAGTCAAAATGGGGAGAGGCCATGGAAATGTGCAGATTTTAGGAAGGGATTCTCTGATACAGTTCAGCTGGAAACTCAGCGGGACAGTCACACCAGGAAGAGGCTGTTCATCTGCTCAGATTGTGGGAAGAAATTTGTTAATTCATCCAACCTGCTTACACGCCAATGAGTTCACACTGGGGAGAGACCGTTCACCTGCCCTGAGTGTGGGAAGGGATTCATTAATTCATCCAATCTGCTGAGGCACCAGAGAGTTCACACGAATGAGAGACCATTCACTTGCTCCAAGTGTGGGAAAGGATTCACTCAGTCATCCAGCCTGGTGATACACCAGCGGGTTCACTCTGGGGAAAAGCCGTTCGTCTGCTCCGAGTGTGGGAGAGGATTCACTGACTCATCCAACCTGCTGGCACACCAGCGTGTTCACACTGACGAGAGACCGTTCAGGTGTTCTCACTGTAGGACTGGGTTCAGGCATTTATCTGAACTCTCCATACACCAGCACACTCACACTGGGGAGAGACCTTTCACCTGTACAGAGTGTGGGAAGGGATTCACTCAGTTATCCAGCCTGCTGAGACATGAACAAACTCAGACTGAGGGGAGGCCATTCAGCTGCTCCGGGTGTGGGAAAGGATTCGCCCATTCGAACAACCTGGTGAGACACCAGCAGGTTCACACTGGTTCACCTGCTCTGAGTGTGGGAAGAGATTTACTCAGTCATCCCACCTACAAACACATCAACGAATTCACACTGATGAGAGACCGTTTAAATGCCCAGACTGTGGGAAGTGTTTTAAAAGTTCCGGGGAACTGATGTCCCATCAACTTGTTCATACTGATGAGAGACCATTCAGGTGCTTTCACTGCGGGGCTGGGTTCAGGCGATCATCTCAACTCATTTTACACCAGCGAACTCACACTGGGGAGAGGCCATTCACCTGCTCCGAGTGTGGGAAGGGATTCACTCAATCATCCCACCTGCAGACACACAAGCGCACTCACACAGGGGAGAGGCACTTCACCTGCACCACATGTGGGAAGGGATTCACTCAGTCATCTCACCTGCTGACGCACCAGCGAGTTCACACTGGGGAGAGGCCATTCACCTGCTGCAAGTGTGGGAAGGGATTTACTCAGTCTGCTAACCTGCTGAAACACCAGCGAGTTCACAAATAACTGCAGTGATTGGATTTTGCTGTTAATCACATCCAGACTGAGCCATGTTCATTCAGGCCTGTTTCTGCTGATGTTAATAAACTCCAGAACTGTCATCGTGGTTCTCACTCTGAATAAAAATTAAATTAACAGTTTTGTGTTAAACACACTGTGTTGAGTCTCTTTAATATCTCAAACACACGTCAATTCCTTTGAAGGGCTCTCCTCTCCTTCAAATCTGCCATCATCGCTCTCTCCTCAATAAAACCAACCCTTGACCCCAATGTTCTTGCAAACCACCTTTCCATTTCTTTCCATCCTTCCCTCTCCCAAACCCTTGTCACCTTCCAAATCCATGCCCATCATTCTTGGTACTCCATGTTTCAATCCATGCAATAAGATTCCTGCCCCTGTCACAGTATCGAAACAGTTCTTCTCAAAGTCACAGATTACATCTGATGTGAATGTGACCAAGATAAACTCTCCCTCACAGTCCTTCTCAATCTGTCCGCAGTCTTTGACACCATTGACCAAACCATCCTCCTCCAATGCCTCTCCACTGGTGCCCTGCTGGGTGGGACTGCAAGTTCCTGATTCCTTTCTTATTGTAACCAGAGAATCACCTACAGGAGCTGGGATTACCTGAGTTACATTTTCACAGACTGACTCACCTGGTAAGTGATCAGATGTTACTGAACTTCGATATAAAATGTTCCATTTTCACTCTCACATTGGCCGTATCTTACGGACCAAGCCCTTCTTTCCAGAATAGCCCTTCTGGATAAGATCAACAGAGAAGAGTGAAGACATTCCAGTTCTCAACCCAAACTCATAGAGGTAAAAAATGTTTGCTAATTCATGTTAAAAAATAGAGCACAGCAGAACAATGTTGTGTTAGTGTATGACAGACTTTACTGAAACAGATTCATTACTGAATATTGGCCAACAGCTCCATTCTTGCAGGATGCAGATGGTAGGAGTTGGATATTAATCATTCTTATTTTGCAATCTCTATGTTAGCAGAAAATCACTAAGTTATTCAGACTCACACACTCAGTCAGTGATCAGAACTCACTGGACTGTGACTAGCTGTGTTTACCTGAGTTACATTTATACAGGCTCACTCGCTCAGTAAGCGATCAGGTCTCACCGAACTATGACACAATCGTATTCTAATCACTCCCATACAGACTGTATCTTGCAGGCCCAAGTTATTCTACCGATATCAGCCCTTCAGCACAAGATTGATAGAGAAGACTGACTATGTTATTGACCACACAACAAGATCACAGTGCTACAAACATTTGGAACTTCTTATTAGACTGTAAACTGGGAGAACAATGGTCTATTGGTCTCTTACAGACATAGAGATAGAGAGTGACTGTCAGGATTAACCAACAATTTTTACCACATCACACAATTGGTATGACGCAGAAGGAGGCCATTTGGTCCATCATGTTTGCATTGGCTCTCCCAAAGAGCAACTCACCAAGTCCCATTCTCCCACCTTACCCTTTACGTCCTCCCGTTTCTGATAACAGTCTAATTCCTCCCTGAACGCTTCAGTTGAACCTCTGCCACACTCTCAACCTGTGCATTCCAAAATTTAATTGCAGTGCTGCATAAGAAGTTTCTCCACATATCACTTTTGCTTCTTTGAATAACTTCTTTAAATCTGTGCCCTCTTGTTCTTCATCCTTTCACGAGTCAGAACAGTTTCTTCCTATAGACTCTGTCCAGACGCCTCATGATTCTGAATGCCTCCATCAAATCTCCTCTGAGCATCTTTTCTCTCATGCCATCATGCTAACCTTTCCAATCTATCTTCATAACTCAAGTTTCTCAACCCTGGAACCATTCATGTAAACCTCTTCTATACTCTCTCCCATGCCTTCACATCCTTCCTAAAGTTCAATGCCAAGAACTGTAAGCAATAATCCAGCTGAGGTCTAACTAGTGTCTTATACAAGCTCAGCATAACCTCCTTGCTCTTGTACTCTGTGCCCCTGTTCATAAAATCCAGGATACTGTATCATTTATTAACCATTCTCTCAATCTGCCCTGCCACAATGACTTAGGCACATATACACCCAGGTCCCTCAGCTTCTGCACCCCCTTTAAGTTGTACCCACTAATATATTCTGTTTCTTCCTGCCAAAACTTATTGTCTCACATTTCACTGGATTGAATTTCAGCTGCCTCCTCTCCACCCATTCGACTAACTTGTCTATGAACTTTTGAAGTTCTACAATATCCTCCTCACAGTTTGTGTTGCTTCTGAGATTTGTATTATCCACAGATTTTGAAATGTTGTTTTTACACTAAGGTCTAGGTCATTAATGTATGTCAGGAAAAGCAATGGTCCCATAACAGACCCCTGTGGAACTCCATTACAAACTTTCCGCCAGTGCAAAAAATATCCATTAACTGCTACTCTGTTTCCTGTTATGCAGCCAATTCCATATCCATGTTGCTCCTGTCCCTTTTGTAACCTGAGCTTTAACTATTCTCACAAATCTTGTGTGCAGTACTTCAACAAATGTCTTTTGGAAGTCCATGTACACCATCATGTCAGCATTGCCCACATGAATCTTCTCTGTTACCTCTTCAAGAAACTCAATCAAAGTAGTTAAGCATGATTTTCCTTTAAGAAGTCCATGCTGGCTTTCCATAATCAACCTGCATTTGTCCATGAGATGATTAACTTTGTCCAGAATTATTGTTTCTAGAAGTTAACCTTATTGGTCTGTAGTGGGGATATCTTTAAGCCCTTTTTGATCAAGAGTGTAAAGTTTGCAATCTTTAGTCCTCGGGAACTACCCCTGATTCTACGGAGGATTGAAAAATTATGTCCAGTGCCTCCGCAATTTCAATTTACATCTTGCAGTATCCTGGGATGTATCTCATCTGGTCCTGGTGACTTAACAACTTTAAGTACAGATAACAAATTCAATACATCCTCTTTCCCGATTTTAAACCCATCTAGTGTCCGAATCACTTCGGAGTTTTACCATGTTCTGGGTAGCATCTTCTTCCTTGCTAAAGACAGGTGCAAAGTATTCATTTAATATCTCAGCCAAATGTCTGGCCCTTTGTGTAAATTCCCTTTTTGCCCCATATCAACCCTAGTCTGAAGCTTTGGAACTCGAACATGGTATTTATTATTCTTCAGCCCCTATGTTAAGAGAAACCCCACCCTCAATTCCCCAGGTTCAGACAAAGATTAACTGAGACGTTGTATTTAATGGCGGCCAGGTTACCCATAATCCACTGCGCTTCAGAAACCGCTCTATCTGCCGCGGGTTGTCCGGGTGGATGGCGCATGCTCGGAGTCTTCTCTCTTTGCTTGAGGTTGGTGCCGGAGAGAAGCCGGAAGCGGCGGATAGTGACAGTGGAGAATGTTGATTGGTTCAGATTCAGCTCTGGGGCCGCACTCGGATTTGGAAACCCCGCCCCCGTCACTGACCTCACACTTGACAGCTCACAATGCCCGGCTGATTGATGGCAGCTGCGGGCTAAGAGGAAGAGGGAACAGGGCAGGAGTCTCGAGTTGGAGAGGCGGTCCTTCAACCAATCGGAGTGAATGAGGGGCGGGGCCGGATCTCCCTCATTGGCTGAAACTCTGCATCATTCTGAAAGCTAATTTCTCTCAAACTCCAGGAGAAAACTGGACCTTTCTGTTTGTGACTTTAAACAGATGAAACCCTGTGGGTGTGGAGCAGACATTTCAACATTTGTTACTGAAATGTGCGAACATGATGAAACAATAAACACAATTCAAGGACTGACTTCAGGGCATAAATGAGCAGACAGGAAATAACACCATTAGAACAAGAAGGTTCCCTAGTTTCAATAAATGAACCGGCAGAAGGGTTTGGACAGGTTAGGGAGAAGGTTAATGCTGTCATCGTTCAGAACAATAGATGGAAACCAAGGCCAGTGAGAGAGGGGCCCACCGCAGACAGGTCGAGAAAGACCAGAATGGAAAGTTTACCTTTGTCACAGTCATATAACTTTCAAAATAACTGTTCTGGAATTGTGGCAGGGCAGAAACCTGATTGGAGAGATTCAATCCTGGAGTTCAGAGAAAGATGGGCACGGATTTGGGAGATTATAAAACATTTAAGTATTTTTCAAAGGAACTTGAGACATGGAATGGGGCCACAGCATGCAAAGATGGAGAAGTGAAGAATTTGCTATTTTAAGGACAGTGGTAATGATGGAAGATTTAAAGGAAAACGGGACAGTACTTGAAAAAGAGAGAATGGTTGTGAATGTCATAGGCATGGGGAAGTTGTGTGGTCAATAGTTTCGTGGGAATAGGGTTGATGGAGCTGGTGGTGCACAGAGAGAGCACTGAGAGGGCATGAGGGGAGACGGGAGAGAATCTCATGAAAAATGTGTGTTCAGGGCTTGGGCAAGTGGGATCTTCAGACATAGTTTGTCCCGTTGGGCCAGTGGAATGGAGGGAAGCAGCAAAGGCAGCTGATAAGATTGTCTCAATCTTAGAAACAAAAAAGCTCCATGAGATCCTCACATTGTTGCTGGAGGTGAGGATGGAGGAGACAAGTGAGAGGGAGAGCCCTTCAAAAGAAACAAACTTGTGTTAAAGATATTAAAAAGACTCAACACACTGTGTTTAATGCAAAGTTGATTTATTTGAATTTTATCCAGAATTTATAACTGGGCTGGAATTTATTAACATCAGCAGAAATACACTCCAATGAATATGCTTCAGACAACAATATCATTAAGAACTAAATCCAACCCAAGCAGTTACTTGTGAGCTCGCTGGTGTCTCAGCGCGTGGGCTGACCGAATGAATCCTTTCCCACACTCAAAGCAGGTGAACAGCCACCCCTGACTGTGAACTCACTGGTGTTTCAGTAGGTTGGATGAATCAGCAAATCCCTATTTATACACAGTGCAGGTAAATGGCCTCTCCCCAGTGTGAACTCGCTGGTGTGTCTGCAGATGGGATGACTGAGTGAATCCCTTCCCACACTCAGAACAGGTGAAAGGCCTCTCTCCAGTGTAAGTGCGCCGATGAATTTCCACCAGGGGTAATTGAAACTCTTCCCACAGTTCCCACATTTCCATGGATTCTCTCCAGTATGACTGTGGCTGTGGTTCGATGGGTCATTTGTTTGACTGAAGCCTTGTCCACACACAAAGCATGTATACGGTTTCTCCCACTGTGAACAATGCTTTTAACTTCCATGTTCAAAATTCGATGATATTTGGGTTACGATAAATTGGGCGACACTGTCAGATCCTGATGTGATGTTGGGTTTGAGATTCTGGACTGCAAGCCCTGTGAAAGTAGTTTAAAACAGGCAAAAAGGAGTGAGAGAGAACCCACAAAAACACGAAGGCTGGTTACGAAATTGAGTTGAATGAATCCGGTAATTTTTGGGACTGGTGCGAGGAAAAAGTGACAATGAAAGCTTTCAGACACGATGGATTCATTAATGCCTATTAGGAAAGGGAATCCACCGACTGGACAGGGCCTATACAAAACTCCAAAATCTAGGGGAGGAAAGAGAGGGAGATGGGAGAGCCAGGGCGTGAAAGAGCGGGATGTTACACATCTGCAACTCTACCAGAGCTTTGGCAGAATCTCCCAAACCCGCAACATCTACCAGCTAGAAGGACCAGAGTAGCAGATGTTTGTGAACATAATCCCCTCCAAGTCACATACCATCCTGACTTGACATCCGGTACTGGATGAACAGAAATTTCCTCCCTTTAAATATTGGGAAGACTGAAGCCATTGTCTTCGGTCTCAGCTACAATCTCCACTCCCTAACCATCAATGCCATCCATCTCACTGACAACTTTGAGGATGAACCAGAATATTCACAATCTTGGTGTCATATTTCACCTCAAGCTGAGCCTCTAACTACATATCACCAAGACCGCCTATTTCCACCTCAGTAACTTTGCCAAACTTCACACCTGCCTCAGCTCATCTGCTGCTGAAACTCATCTTTTCATTTGTTCCCGCTAATCTGGACTATTACTAGCTACCTACATAAAGATGGGGTCATTTAAAACTCTGCTTCCCTTGTCCTGACTCGCACTAAGACTCGTTCATTTAACACCCCTGTGCTCACTGAGCTATATCGGCTTCTCGTTAGGCAGCACCGCAATATTCAAATTCTCATCCTTGTTCTCAAATCCTTCGGTGACCTCACCCTCACTTGCTCTATAATATCCTCCAATCTACATCCCTCCCAGATATCTGGAGTCATTTAATTCAGGCCTTCTGAGGATCCCTGATTTTAATTGATCCACCATTGGTGACCAAACCTTCAGCTGCCCAGGCCATAAGCTCTGGAATGTCCTCCTTAGACCTCTCTGTCTCCCTCTCATCCTTTAAGACTCTCCTTATAACCTACTTCCTTGACCAAGCCTCTGATCATCTACCCTGATATCTGCTTATGTACCTTAGTGATAAATATTGCAACATAATATTCCTGTGAAATACATTGGAAGGTTTGGACATATATCATCGCTAAGTGGAAATCCTGTAACTCCTTACCAAACAGCATTGTGAGAGCACCTTCACCACAGTGACTGCAGTGGTTCAGGAAGAAGGCCCACCAACACCTGACTAACAAACAACTGGGGATTGACAATATCTGCTGGTCTTGTTAGTGACGCCCAAATCCCAAGAATGGAGTTAACAAAAAACTTCGGTTGTTTCTCTCTCCACAGCTGCTGTCAGACCAGGTAAGTTTTTTTTTCCAGCATTTTCTGTTTTGATTTCAGACTTCCAGCATCCCCAATATTTTGCTTTTATCCGAACTGGTCTGCTTGTGTTTCTAAACTCAGTCCTGTAATACAATGAAACAAAAGCAAAACTCTACAATGTTGGATCTAAAATGAAAATATAAAAGACTTCAAATATTCAGCTTGTCAGGCAGCATAAGCCGATTTAGAAACAGAGCTAGGGGCTCAGGTCACTGACCTGCCTTCAGCCTGCACGAAAACGCTCAGCAGCAGCCGATGAGTAATGGCGGCCAAACTTCCCACAATGCTATGGGCCCAGAAACCGCTCTATCTAAAAGTTGTTTATTTTCTTATGGAAGGTCGGTTGTCGCAATCTGCAGGTGGCAACAATAGCGCAGTGAGAGGTAAGGAGGTGAAGAACTGCAGCAAATTACAGGAAAACCTAAACGGACTTGCAGACTACACGAAGAAATGGAAAATTAAATTCAAAAGAGAGAAATGGAGGGTTGGTTCTCTGCTGATGGAGATAGACTGTATTCGATCCCGAGGTGCATTCTGGGTAGGATGATCCGCCATTATTACAGAAGAATTAAGCCGCGTTTCTGCACTTGCGCACCCACACCAATGCTGAAACTAACAAAATAAAGTCCAGCTCTGAAGAAGAGTCATACGGACACGAAACGTTAACTCTGTCTTTCTCTCCACAGATGCTGCTAGACTTGCTGAGTTTTTCCAGCATTTTCTGCTTTTGTTGCCGAGACTAACAACCGCCCAGCATCCAAAATCACCGAAACCTGCAGCCTGGAACTGGGAGTGGGAGAAGCGGGAAGACTGAGGAGAAACAATATAACCCAACACTCACAGCAACCTCCAATCCACCTCCATTCCCGGGATAGTGAGGCAGAGTTTAGAAACACTCACCAACATGACTCCAGTGAAACATCCACGAGGAAAAGAGGAGCAGTGACTGTGCCTGCTCTGATATAGCCCCAGGCCTGTCACTCAAATCCGCCCAGTTCACAGTACAACCTGTCAGCTTGCAGCTTCCTGCACTTTGACCCCGCCCGGCCCAGGTGTGGGACAGTCCAAGGTGAGTCATTTGTATCACCAGGAGAGTGGGGGAGGAGGATTCTTCCTCCTCTCCCCCAGGGCCCTCTAAACACTGTATGCAGGAAGCTGATGGACTTTGGGGGTCCTCACTGACCTGCACAGGTACATTATCCTACACCTCTCCCCACCTCCATTCATCATATGAACTAGTTGTTTTTCTTCGTTTCTGCTCCCCCTTTGCGTAAACATCTTGATTCATACAAGTTTTGTTTAAGACTTGTTTAATCTTGTTTAATTACAGGGCTATGGGGACAAAGGCAGGGACGTGAAATTAGGTAAATTGTTCCTTCAGGGGCTAACGCAGACACGACCAACCAAGCGACACCAGCACACCCCCCCCCCCAACCCCTTTTGAGCTACAACCATTCTATGGTTCTCTGATGTGTCTATTCCGTTGCTCCATTCCCAGTTAATTTCACCTTTTGCTATTGTCCCTGGCACCCTGTTTAACCAAGTAATTCCTCCCCTTTCCCCTGCTCACTCTGTGCAGTGCGTGTCAGATTTCCTGCAGACACATCCCCCCACCACCATCCCGGCCCCTTTAACCATCAGCAGCTTTCTGCTTTTAGTTTAAATTGACAGTATTGCAGGATTTAGCTTCAAACTCGCCTTCACTGACTGCAGCTAATCTGATCATGTTTGCTCCTCACACCAGGATAGTTTATTTTGTATAAGGTCAGACCAAAAATGCAGTGACTGTCCTCAAGCTTCTTTTGATGCTCACAGGACTCAAATATAAAACAGTGAATATAAAACTGAACATTCTCCCCACAGACCCAAATATAAAGTAAAGTCGTGAGACAGGAGTTTCATGAGGCAGAGGCATTTGTTGTCGATGTGACAAATTAATTTGGGACAATCCCTAACTTTACAAACTCTCACAGTCTACAATCCCTTCATGAAACTGAAAATGCTGGAAATCCTCAGCAGATTTGCACCTGTGGACAGAGAAACAGAGTTAACATGACAGCTCTGTGACCTTTCATCTGAACAGTGCATGGGTAGAAATGTAACACTTCATTGCCAGATCAAAAGGAGGCACTTTACAGACTTGGAGAGTCAAAATTGAGTTCAACAATTTCCTCTCATAATCTCTGCCCCCATTTTGTTTCTTGGCGTCCTTGTTTTCCTTTCTCATTTTTCTTATTTTCTTTACTTTGCAATCAGATGGTTGTGATGGTGCCATTCACGCCTCAAAATGACACATCTTTTGTGTTTTCACTTGTCCCATTACCACTCCCTTTGACTTTGCATCATGAGACCTAATCTCTCTCGCCCTGCAGCCTTTCAGAGACTTTTCCTTCTGTTCTTCCCACCTCCCCGTTTTCACTGGCTCGCAGACCTGAAATGTCTGAAATTGTAGCCATTCAGTGGCGGGGGGGTTAAAAATTTTCTTTCATAGCATTTGGGCATGGCCAGCATTTGCTGCCCATCCCCAACTGCCTTTGAAGCAATTGGCTTGCCACACCACTTCAGAGGGCCATTCAGAGTCAAACACATTTCGGTGGATCTGGAGTCATATGTAGTCCAGACCATGTTAGGATGGCAGATTTCTTTCTCTAAAAGGCATGAGTGAACCAGATGTTTTTTTAATGATAACTGACAATGGTTTCATTGTCACCATTACTGAGGCTAGCTTTAAATTCCAGATTTATTAACTGAATTTAAATTGAACCAGCTGCTGTGGTGAGACTTGAACCCAAGTCCCTAGAGTATTAGCTGGCCTTCTGGATTACTGGTTTAGTGACATCGGCACGATGCCACCGCACCCCACCCCCCCCCATATAAATATATATTTTAATTATTTTGTATATAGTTTAATATTTGTCATTATTTTGTTTCAAGTGGTTTCTAATATGAGTTTCAGACAGTTCTGTGCCAAGTGGACGAGGTGTTTAAAGGTCAAAACAAAAACAGAATTACCTGGAAAAACTCAGCAGGTCTGGCAGCATCGGCGGAGAAGAAAAGAGTTGACGTTTCGAGTCTTCATGACCCTTCGACAGAACTTGATTTCGAGTCCAGGGCCTGGACTCGAAATCAAGTTCTGTCGAAGGGTCATGAAGACTCGAAACGTCAACTCTTTTCTTCTCCGCCGATGCTGCCAGACCTGCTGAGTTTTTCCAGGTAATTCTGTTTTTGTTTTGGATTTCCAGCATCCGCAGTTCTCTTTGTTTTTATCTCTGTGTTTAAAGGTCATTCATTTCTCCCTTTACATGTCAATGTTCATTAAAGACACAGAGAATATTGTCCTCCTCATTAAGTATCACTGACACTTAAATGGACAATTCCCACTTCCCTTCTTTTGGGTGCATAGGTGGTCTATACATTCAGGTTACTGTATAATTTGATTGCTAATTTTATTGAGTGCCCCAAATTTTAATTTACTGCCCCAATCTCCACATCGCAGCACAAAATGGCCATTTCTCATTGGGCAGGCAATGGCGATGCCTTTTCCCAGCATTCCCCGCGATGCTGAATGTGCCCTATGCAGACCGCTAGCGAGCAGGGCGCAAGCGCAGTGCCGGACAGGTTTGGAACATGCGCAGTGTCAGTGATGGCGACGGGGAGAGAAGCTCCTCTGCAGCCGGCGAGGATGTGGATACGCGACGGGAGGAATGGAGCCGGGCAGCTGGTCGGGAAGGTTTTTAAACACCTGGTCAAGGCCTCAAATCCCGAACAGAGACCTGCAGGTCCTGGGTTTGCAGCTCCGGGGCTTTTAACCGAGACTTGACCCAGATTAACGGCCGCCATTTGTTTCAGAGGGGAGCAGGGCGCATGGGCGTAGGGCTTGATGACGCCACAGTGGGCGGGGCTTCAGCCTACCAATTCCCAACCGGGTCCAAGTGCCCGGTAAGTGCATAGTTCTGGTCAACAGGTTTTTCAGCAGCTTTACCCACTTTCAGGCTGCAGCTGATGTTTGAAGCGGAGAGGAGTTCACGGGCCTTGTATATATTCAGAGTGAGAGGTTGCAGCCCCTGTATATACCTGAAGGGGATGATCCTCAACCTTTAGTGACACTGCTGTCCCATTCTTTGAATCTTTGTCTGACCAGTGTGGAGGGGGAGTGGGTAAGTCAGAGAATCTTCTCCTGAAACTGTTCATGGGCCAGGTCAAAACATGAATTTGCAGATCCAGGATGGGTGACACACATGGGGGTGGTCACACTGGCTGCCAATGTCTCTTCCGTGGTCTTGTCCGTGCCCGGGTGTTCCTGGAGAGGGAACATGCGGTGTCCATCGGTACACTTGATACCTCCCACACCAATGGGCACCTCAGGGTACAGAGTGTCTCATAGATACTGGAAAAAACATTCTGCTTTAGTTCGGAAGGTTCCCTTTGCTTTTATTGAGACTTTGTTGCTGATTTGAGCTTCTTTTAGTTTGATTGGACCACATGTTTGGGGAAAGAATGTCCCAAAGAAACTTGAATTGTGTGTTTTGAATTTCTATCCTGTACTTACAGTGATGGTTTTTGTAAACTCCTTTTACAGGGGAGAAGAGGGAGATGATTTGCAGACGGGAAATTCGAACCAAACATCACATCAAGATCTGACCCCGTCACTCAATTCATCAAGACCTAAATATCATTGGACATTGACTGTGAAAGGAGGTATCTTTGTCTGTTCTGTCTGTGGGTAAAGATTTGAAACATCAGTGTGACTGGAAAAGCACCGAGACACACACATACAGTGATTGTGTTCCAGTGAACTGACTGTAGAAGGAGCTTTAACCTGTTACACCACCTGAAACAAAGATTTCACCATGCACAGCAGGGAGAAACTGTGCAAGTGTACTGTGTGTGGACAAGAATTCAACTGATTATCCAACCTGGAGAGGCACAGGAACATCGACACCATGGAGAAACTGTGGAACTGCGGGGATTCTGGGAAGAGATTCAGATTCCCCTCTGAGCTGGAAACTCATGGACGCATTCACACTGGGGAGAGACCGTTTATCTGTTGCGATTGTGGGAAGGGATTTGCTCAACTAACTAACCTCACTTCATACCAACTTGTTCATTCAGACATGAGGCCTTTTAAATGTTGTGACTGTGAGAAGAGATTTAAAAGCAAAAAGAATCTGCTAATACACCAGCGAAATCACACTGGGGAGAGGCCTTTCACCTGCTTTGACTGTGGGAAGGGATTCACTCAGTTATCCAACCTGCTGTGACACCAGAGAGTCCACACTGGAGAGAGGCCATTCACCTGCTCCAAGTGTGGGAAGGGATTCACTCAGTTAAGTACCCTCACTTCACATCAACTTGTTCACTCTGACATGAGACCTTTTAAATGTTCTGACTGTAAAAATTGCTTTAAGAGCAGAAAGCTTCTATTGATACACCAGAGGATTCACACTGGGGAGAAACCATTCACCTGCTGCAAGTGTGGGAAGGGATTCACTCAACTAACCCAGCTCACTTCACATCAGCGTGTTCACTCTGAAAAGAGACCTTTTAGATGTTCTGACTGTGTGAAAAACTATAAAAGCAAAGTGGATCTGCGGACACACCAGCAAGTTCACACTGGAGAAAGGCCATTCACGTGTTCCATGTGTGGGATGGGATTCATTCACCCATCCCTCCGGCTGAAACAGCAGCGAGTCCACACAGGAGAGAAACTGTTCATCTGCTCCGTGTGTGGGAAGGGATTCAGTCTTTCATCCACCCTGCAGACACACCAGCATATTCACAAGTGACTGCAGGGGTTGGATTCTGTTGTTATTGCTGCTGTTAATCACATCCAGGACTGAACCATGTTCATTCTGACATTTGGGGTTTGTTTTTGCTGATGTTAATAATCCCAGCAACTGGGCTGGAGTTTAATATTTTGGATAAAGGTTAAATAAATCAGCTTAGTGTCAAATACACAGTGCTCGAGTCCATGATTTCTCTAAGAACAGAGGAGACTGATTGATGTTCTGTTAATGACTTTTCTGGCCTTGGTCCTTCTCTCCTTTGTTAATGGAAGATGTGCATTTATATAGCACCTTTCACAGCTTCAGGATGTTCCAAAGTGCTTTACAGGCAGTGAAGTCTTTTTGAAGTGTAGTCCCTGTGTAATGTGGGAAATGCATGTCGGACCAGCCGTGAGCTTCGTCCAAACCAATGGAGCCCCTCATCTTGCAGGAAATTCACCCCAGCCACAAGGACAAGGTTCTGATGACACCGCCCGGCTGTCTCAATGGGATCCATGAGGTCATTGGACATAACACGTCACCCAACAGTGATTGATCCCAAACAGCAAACCCCCAACAAGGACTGGTGAGTTTCCCCTCTCACAGACCACAATGGGACTGGCGAAGAGTTCGTGTCTCATGGTTTTGATCCCTGGAAAAGCAAAAATAAGCCGTGCGAGGTCATGAAGACCCCAACACCAACAACAAACTGGTCTGTGTGGGTCAGGACTCCGGGTACAGAATGACAGAGAAACATAAACAATAAACTGGTCCTGTGTGAGTCAAGACTCCGGGTACAGGGTGACAGAGAAATGCAAACAACAAACTGGTCCTGTGTGGGTCAAGACTCCGGGTACAGGGTGACAGAGAAATGCAAACAACAAACTGGTCCTGTGTGGGTCAAGACTCCGGGTACAGGATGACTGATAACCATTAACAACAAACTGGTCCTGTGTGGGTCAAGACTCCGGGTACAGGGTGACAGAGAAACACAAACAATAAACTGGTCCTGTGTGAGTCAAGACTCCGGGTACAGGGTGACAGAGAAATGCAAACAACAAACTGGTCTGTGTGGGTCAGGACTCCGGGTACAGAATGACAGAGAAACACAAACAATAAACTGGTCCTGTGTGGGTCAAGACTCCGGGTATAGGGTGACAGAGAAATGCAAACAACAAACTGGTCCTGTGTGGGTCAAGACTCCGGGTACAGAGTGACTGAGAAACAGAAACAACAATCTGGTCCTGTGTGGGTCAAGACTCCAGATACAGGGTGACAGAGAAACACTAACAACAAACTGGTCCTGTGTGGGTCAAGAAACTGAGTACAGGGTGACAGAGAAACACTAACAACAAACTGGTCCTGTGTGGGTCAAGACTCCGGGTACAGGGTGACAGAGAAATGCAAATGCCAATACCAACCACAACACCTGGTTGGAGACCTACCCAAGAAAGAGAGGATTTTAACAAGACAAGACACCCCAGAACAAGCCAGAGAAACAGATTCTGGAAACTTAACCGCACAAAACCAATCAATACTCTGTAATCACTGGGTGGATGAAATATTTAAACCAGATAGTGTCCAAGCCATAGAAAAGGAGTGTCTTAATCTGAATCAAACAGTTCTTCACATTGCCAAATCATTTAAACACACAATAATACCAGAGAAGTTCCGAAACAGAGGTTACATTTTTTAGCAGTGTGAAATAATACAATGCACAAATCCAAACAAACTGAGAGAAATTCCATAGAAAAATCACACAAGACGACTTTTCTGATGACTCAGTTTCAGACAGGCCAAGTTCATCGCACAGATCAGATTGGATTTCTCCAGAGAATGAAATGAACACGGAAATATCTGACTTCATCGAAGCAACTCAGGATTCGAGAGAATCCCAGATGTAAAGGATAAACAAAACCTCATGAGGAGAGAAAGAAAAGCGATCAGATAATTAAAATTCAATACAGATATTGTCATAAAACCAGCAGACAAAGGCAGTAACATAGATATGGACAGACAACAAAACCTTATTGAAGCAAACAGACAACTCAACAAGACAAATTACTGCACCAAGTGAACTAAGTCCATGTATCAACAGAGACAAAAAGAAGTTAAGGACAGACTAACAGAACTTAAATATTCCAACTACATGAATCGAAAGCAGATGGAATACCTAAAGGGACAGCAGCCACAGCCAAGGACATTTTACAAAATACTTAAACAGCTGGACACCTGGATGGTATCATGAGAAATCCTCCAAATTTCTATTACAGACTGTGACAGAGAATCCAATAGAATGGCAGAAGAAATTGATTCATTTTGAATACCCCCACCCCAGCTCAATATTATCCCAATTACATTAAGGATACTTACCATTCAGTAAACTCCCTCACTGTACCCTCCCGACAGCCTACTCTTCACAATGGATGTTGAGAGTTTGGGCAGCAACATAGAAACAGAGGGATTCTAGCCATCTAAAACAGAGAAACTAGGAGCAGGAGTAGGCCATTCGACCCTTCGAGCCTGCTCCACCATTCATTATGATCATGGCTGATCATCCAACTCAATAGCCTGCTCCTGCTTTTCCCCATATCCTTTGATCCCTTTCATCCCAAGAGCTATATCTAACTCCTGCTTGAAAACATACAATGTTTTGGCCTCAACTACTTTCTGTGGTAGCGAATTCCACAGGCTCACCACTCTCTGAGTGAAGAAATTTCTCCTCATCTCAGTACATCTTGAATAAATTCCACAATATCATAGACCAGGCAAAGCCATAATCTGATTATTATATCTGGGACTAACAAAAAACAACTTTGAATTCAGGTGGAGAATACAATCTTCAAATTAAAGATATAGCCACTGGCAAAAAATTTGCACACTCCCCCCTCCCCCCATGCTAATATATAAATGTGTGGGGGAATGGGAAGAGAGTGTTTTCAAAGGATGTTCCAAGCTACCATTATGTTATTACAGATTTCTAGATGATACGTGAGGAGTTTGGTCCCACACAGTGACAGAACTGGAGGAATCTGTACAAACAATCACTATCTGACTATCAAAATCACAACAATGTTAAGAAACATGAACTTACCTGTCTCTCTGTGATATTTTCTGGCTGCAGACTGAGAACTAGGAGGCCCGGCATTCCCTGGGAGTTCCAGCACGTGTCCAGAGTGGGACAGGCAGCGCGGGCTCAGGAGAAGAGATTGAACCATTGGGAGGTGTGCAGTTATTGAGGCAATCTGAGTCAGAGCAGCTATGAGGGATGTCAGAGGCTAGATTCTTGAAAGTGGAGACCCTTGTGGGGGAGATGGAGTTTTCACGAGATTGTGTGACTCTTCAGTCTTCCCAATATTTAAATAGAGGAAATTTCCGATCATCCAGCACTGGGTGTCAGACAAGTCTGTTACTTGGGAGGGGAACATGGAGGTGATGGTGTTCACACACACCTGCTACCCTGGTCCTTCCAGGTGGTGGAGGTTGAGGGTTTGGGAGATTCTGTCAAAGTTCTTGTTGTGTTGTACAAATCACTTCACCCCCTGCCTCTCCCTCCCTCTTTTGCCTTGTAGGCGAGAGTTTTGTGTAGGTCCAGACAGGGTGGCAGACTCCCTTCCCTGAAGGACATTAGTGAACCAGTTGGGTTTTTATGACAATCCAGCAGTTTTCATGGTCACTTTTTCCTAGTGCCGGCCCCACAAATTCCCAGATTCATTCAGCTCAATTTCACAACCTGCCTTTGTGTGGGGTCTCTCTCACTCCCTTTCTTTGTTTTAAATCATTTTCTCAGGTAATTAGAAGGGGAAAATTTGCAGGCAGGAAACTGAAACCAAACATCACATCAAGATCTGACAGAGTCGCCCATTTATCGTAATCCGAATATCATTGGATTTTGAACATGGACGGACAAAGCTCCGTTAACAGTGGGGAGACACTGTGGAAATGTGGGGATTGTGGGAATGGATTTAGATATTCATCTGAGCTGGAAACTCATTGATGCACTCACACTGCTCCAAGTGTGGGAAGGGATTCACTGAGTGATCCAACCTGCTCAGGCACCAGCGAGTTCACAAGTAACTACACTGATTGGATTTTGTTGTGAAGTGTTTTAACATACCAACAAGGAGCAGGAGTAGGCCATTCCGTCCCTCAGGTCTGTTTTGCCATTTAGTAAGATCATGGCTGAACTGACAGTAACCTGAAATCTGCATCTCACCTACTGTCGATAACCTATCGCCCCATTGCTTACCAAGAATCTATCCACCTCTACCTTAAAAATATTCAAAGACTCTGCTTCCATTACCTTTTCAGGAGGAATTACAAAGACTCACTACCCTCAGTGAAAAAAATTTCACCTCATCTCTGTTTTAAATGGGCGACTCCTTGTTTTTAAAGAGTGATCCCTCATTCTCGATTCTCTCTCAAGAGGAAACATCCACTCCACATCCACCCTGCCAAGATCCCCTCAGGATCTAATATGTTTCAGTCAAGTCACCTCTTACTCTTCTAAACTCCAGCAGATACAAGCCTGGTCTTTCCAACCTTTCCTCACAAGACAACCCATCCATTCCTGGTATTAGTCTGGTAAAACTTCTCTGAACTGGTTCCAAAGCATTTACATCCTTCTTTAAACAGGGTGACCAATACTGTACACGATACTCCAAATGTGGTCTCATTAGGGCCATGTACAACTGAAGCAGAACCTCCCTACTTTTGTATTCAATTCTCCTCGCAATAAGTTATAACTTTCTATTAGCTTTCCTAATTACTGGCTGTACTTGCATATTAGCCTTTTGTGATTCACACACTCGGACATCCAGATCCCTCTGCACCTCAGAGCTCTGCAATCTCTCACTATTTAGATAAAATGCTTCTCTTTTATTCTTCCTGCCAAAGTGGACAATTTCCATTTTCACACATTAAACTCCATCTGCCAGATCTTTGCTCACTCACTTATCCTATCTGTTTGTAGCCTCCTTATGTCCTCTTCACAACTTACTTTCCTACCTATTTTTGTGTCATCAGAAAATTTGGAATCCATCCCTTCATCCACATCATTTATATGAATTGTAAACAGCTGAGATCCCAGCACTGATCCCTGTGGCACACCACTCATTACATCTTGCCAACCTGAGAAAGATCCATTTATGCCTACTCTCTGCTTCCTGTTAGCCAGCCAATCTTCTATCCATGCCAATATGTTACCCTCTATACCATGAGCTTTTCCACACTAACCTTTTATGTGGCACCTTATCAACTACCTTCTGGAAATCTAAGTACAACACATCCATTGGTTCCCCTTTACCACAGCACATGTCACTGCCACAAAGAACACCAATTTAACCAATTTGGTTACACACAATTTCCCTTTCACAAAACCATGTTGACTCTGCCTGGTGACCTTGCGCTTATCCAAGTGCCCTGTTATAACCTCTTTAATAACAACTTCTAACATTTTCCCTATGACAGATGTTAAGCTAACTGGCCTACAGTTTCCCGCTTTCTGTTTCCTTCCCTTTTTGAATAAAGGAGTTACATTTGCTATCTTCCAATCTAATGGGACCTTCGCCAAATCTAGGGAGTTTTAGAAAATTAAAGCCAATGCATCAACTATTTGACTGGATGCTTCTTTTAAGACCCTAGGATGAAGTCCATCAGGACCTGGGCTCTTGTCAGCCCACAGCTCCAAAATTTACTCAGTACAACTTCTCTGGTGACTGTAATTTTCCTGACTTCCTTTCCCACTTCCATTACCTGCTTTATAGCTGCTTCTGGGATGTTACTTGTATCCTTTGTAGCGAAAACCGAGGCAAAATTTGCCCTCTCCTTGTTTTCCATCATCAATTCTCCAGATTCACTTTCTATAGAGCCAACTTTCACATTGTTAACTCTTTTCTTTTTAAAATATTCATAAAAACTCTTATCTGCTTTTATATTTCTGGCTAGCTTTCTCTCACTCAATCCCCACTCCCATCTTATTAGTCTTTTAACTATTCTTTGCTGTCCCTTAGATTCTGTCCAATCTTCTGGCCTTCCACCTTCCTTTTCACAATTATCTGCTTTTTGTTTAAATTTGATGTTATCTTTAACCTTTCTAGTTAACCACGGATGGTGTGTCCATCCCTTGGGCTTTTTCTTACTCGTTGGAATGTATCTATTCTGTGCATTCTGAAATACCCCTCAAATATTAGCCACTGCATCTCTATTCACTTATCCCTTAACCTAATTTGCCAATTCATTTTTGCCAGCTCAGCTTTCATGTTCTCATAATTACCCTTATTTGTTTAAAAACATAGTCTCAGACCCACTCCGCTCCCCCTCAAACTGAATGTAAGATTCAATCACATTATGGTCGCTGCTACCTAGGGGCACCTTCACTACGAGATCATTAATTACTCCGATCTCATTGCGCAATAACAGCTCCAGTATATCCTGCTCTCAGTTGGCTCGAGAACACTCTGTTCCAAGAAACTATCTCAAAAGCATTCAATGTACTCCTCATCTAGGCTATCCTTGCCCATTTGACTTTTCCAGTCTATATGTGAATTAAAATCTCCCATGATTATCACCATGCCTTTCTGTTAAGCTCCATTTATTTCTTCCTTTATGCTTAACCCTACCATGTGGTTACTGTTAAGGGGCCTGTACACAACTCCCACAAGTGACTCCTTGTCTTTACCATTTCTCATCTCTACCCAAACCGTTTCCACATCCTGGTTTCCTGAACGTAGGTCTTCCCTCTGTATTGTGCTAATACCATCATTAACTAACAGATCCACCCCTCCAAGTTTTCCTCACTTCCTGTACTTCCTAAATATCCTGTGCCCATCAATATTCAGGTCCCAATCCATGTGTCCTGCAGCCATGTCTCCGTAATGGTTTTAAATTGTAATTATTTATTTCTTATTGTCTATCTCTAACACACATTAGTTCCACTCAAAAGGCTCTCTCTCTCCCCTTTCTCCTCCATCTTCACCTCCAAACACAAGTGTGAGGAGCTCATGAAGCTTCTTTGTCACTAAGATTGAGATAATATAGTCAGCTGCCTCTGTTGCTTCCCTTCCTTCCACTACCCCACCGGGCCAAAGTACCTCTAAAAATCCCCCATGTCTGAGCCCTGAACTCATATCTTTCTTCAGTTTCTCTCCTATCTCCCCTCAGACCCTCTCAGTGCTTATCTTGCTCATGAGATCCATCTTTTGCTGTATTGACTCTATTCTCAATGAACTTCTGGTCACCCAACTTCCCCATGTTGGCTGATATTGTTAACGGTTCTCTCTCCTGGTACTGTTCCTCTCACCTTCAATTCCACTGTCAACACCCATCCTAAAAAAATGATCTATCTTTGACCCCTCCTATTTCTCAGCTACGTGCTGCCACTAGGCGGCATCATCCAAAAGCACCATGTTAGTTTTCATACGATGCACAGTAGCAGCAGTGTGCACCATCTACAAGATGCACTGCAGGAATTCACCAAGGCTCCTTCGACAGCATCTTCCAAACCCACGGCCACTACCATCTAGAAAGACAAGGGTAGCAGATAGATAGGAACACAACCACCTGGAAGTTCACCTGCAAGTCACTCACCATCCTGACTTGGAAATATATCACCATTTCTTCATTGCTGCTGGGTCAAAATCCTGGAACTGCCTCCCTAACAGCACTGTGGGTGTACCTACACCGCATGGACTGCAGTGGTTCAAGAAGGCAGATCACCACCACCTTCTCAAGGGCAATTAGGGATAGGCAAAAATTGCAGCCCAACCAACGAAGCCTACATCTGATGAATGAATCAAAAAAACATGTACACTGACAATGCCCAGCTCTACCTCGCCACCATGCCTCTATTCCTCCACTGTTGCTAAATTTTCAAACTGCTTATCCTACACCAGTACTGGATGAGCAGAAATTTCCTCCAATTAAAAATTGGGAAGACCAAAATCGTTGCCTTCAGTCACCACTGCAAATTCCGTTCTCTAACTACCGAGTCCATCCCTATCAGGTAACATTGGGATACATTTTCCTTTGTTTGTCAAGCCAGAAATATCCTTATTGACTTCTTACAACAGGATTTCTGACTAACCTCACTATTTCTAAGCTACGAGCTTGTTTTCCTAATTTTTTGATGAGAAACCATAGATAATGTATTAAAGCTACTGGAACTATCAGAATCACAGACCCTTGAGCTGCCACCAAGAATAAACATCAAAACCTTTCCACTAAAATGTGGTAACTATCAACTTAGATTCATCCTCCCCACCTGCTGATCATCTCACACAATCTAAATTATTAGCATGTGGTAAATACATCTGGTTCAAACAGAAGTTCATGCAGGGACTTTAAAGATTCTCCAGCTCTCTGCTCACCTGCATCCACCTTGTGGATATTTTCTAACTGAATCTGGACCTTCTTCAACTTAATTTGTCATTTCTGACCCTCTTTAGAAATCCTATTGAGAATATAATCGTAATCCCGGTCACACTCTTCACCAATCCCCAGGATCTCTCTCACATCCAGCCCGCATGCTTTCTCTGTGAGACTATCTATCAGTCGCTCCCTGTAATGTGTCAATGCCATTGTATACTCCTGGCTTCACTTAGGAACTTCTCCATTCATGTTTAACCATGACTGTTGTGTCTCAAGTTTATGATCTCGATCACTGTGATCCCACTCCTAACACCACTTGTAAGATTTAGGTTCAGGAGTCACAGATTACTCAAAAAGAGGATCGAGCTCAGAAGAGATTTTAAAATAGTTTATTGAGAAGCAGCAGTTTAAATATGATGTGTAAGCTAACTAGATACGAAAAACACACGACCTGTGACAGGTGAGAATGGTTTACCGGTACCAGAGGACAAACGGATGGATGATACAGAGTGAGTGCTGGTCTCTGTAGCTGGTGGTGACAGTCTCCTCTGAACAGCTTACTGGTGTGAGCCAGAGTGTGGGTGTTGGGCTGAAGCCAGTGTGGATCACGTCAATATCTCTGTGCTCTCGAGAGTCTGTTTTAACCTTGACACAGGCAGTTGGTTTACAGATGGGTTATGAGATCCAATTGTATCAGGGTTAGAAATGTCTTGTTTCAGGGTCTGTGCTAGAGACATCTCCTTGGCAGAGATAACAGGCCTGTCCTGTGTGTGTCAGCCAGCAAGCTGCTATGGACCTTGTTTCATAAGAGATAGACTGATCAATTCTTATAATATTCCATAAATTTCTGAAGATTTTATAAGGTTATTAGGCAGTGATTTCTTGTGGTCCGTTACTTGGATTGAACTTGTCTCCATTCCGATGCCGAGGGGATTTTTCTGTACCAGGCGAGAGGGTTACAATTTGAGAATTCTCGATTCTCCACCAATTTCTATTCCCCTTCTTTCTGATGGATAATGGAGATGTCGCTGTGAGTAATGTACAAGTCAGTAAGAATTGGCAGCAAGGAATAATCAGCACTTGCTAATTGGAGATGTTAATCAGTGGAATCTCTCATTAAAATGAATTGAAGGATTCGTACCAAAGATCAATTTGAGATTGAAGTACAAGTTCAGAATCTTGTTGTAAACTAGTTTCTGATGCGAGTTCCTGAATTCTGGGGAAAGATCAGAGACAGCGGTTCTTAAAGGGACACTGCAGCCCCAAGAACACAATCACAACAGATCCAGAATATTAAACTCCAGCCCAGTTACATGGATTGTGAACATCAGCAGGAACAAACCCCAACTGTCAGGATGAACATGGTTCAGTCCTGGATGTGATTAACAGCAGCAATCACAGCAAAATCCAACCCGTGCAGTCGCTTGTGAACTCGCTGGTGGGATGACTTAGTGAATCCCTTCCCACACTCGGAGCAGGTGAATGGCCTCTCCCCAGTGTGAATTCGTTGGTGTGTCAGTAGGTGAGATAACTGAGTGAATTTCTTCCCACAGTTAGAGCAGGTGAATGGTCTCTCGCCACTGTGAATTAGCTGGTGCTTCAGGAGATCAGAAGAACCAGTGAATCTTTTCCCACATTCAGGGCAAGTGAACAGCCTCTCTCCAGTGTCTCAACAGGTAGGCTGACTGAGTGAATCCCTTCCCACACTCAATGCAAGTAAATGGCCTTTCCCTAGTATGAACTCGCTGGTGTACTTTGAGGTGGAAGCAATACCTGAATCTCTTTCCACAGGAAGTACAGCTGAACGGCCTCTCCTCAGTGTGAATTCGCTGGTGCTTCTGCAGCTCAGAGGACCCAGTGAATCCTTTCCCACATACAGGGCAGGTAAACGGCCTCTCCCCAGTGTGATGTCGCTGGTGTCTCAGCAGGTAGGCTGACTGAGTGAATCCTTTCCCACACTCGGAGCAGGTGAATGGTCTCTTTCCAGTCTGAACTAGCTGATGTGTCAATAGGTGAGATAATTGAGTGAATCCCTTCCCACACTCAGAGCAGGTAAACGGCCTCTCTCCAGTGTGAAGTCGCTAGTGGACGGCGAGGTTGAACGAAGACTGGAATCTCTTTCCACAGGAAGTCCAACTGAACGGCCTCTCCTCAGTGTGAATTCGTTGGTGCTTCAGCATATCAGAGGATCCAGTGAATCCTTTCCCACACTCAGTGCAGGTGAATGGCCTCTCCCCAGTGTGAACCCGCTGATGTCTCAACAGGTAGGCTGACTGAATGAATCCCTTCCCACATTCAGAGCAAGTAAATGGTCTCTGCCCAGTTTGACTGCGTTGATGAATTTCCAGTTGGGATGGGGAATTGAATTCTTTCCCACAGTCCCCACATTTCCACGGTTTCTCCATGGTGCCTGTGTGCCTGTGTCTCTCCAGGTTGGATAACCAGCTGAAGCCTCATCCACACAGAGATCATGTGCAGTTTCTCCGCACTGTGAATGCTGTGATTTGTTTTTTCAGGCTAAAGCTCTTTCCACAGTCAATTCACTGGAACACTTTCACTCGGGTGTGTGTGTGTGTCTCGGTGCTTTTCCAGTCGCTGCTGTTTGAAATCTTCTCCCACAGACAGAACAGACGAACATTTCTCCTGACACATTCAAAGGCCGATGACACTCAAGTCCTCATGAATCGAATGACTCTGTCAGATTTTGATGTGATATTTGGTTTGAGTTTCCTGTCAGTAAATCCTCCCCTTCTAAATCTCAGTAAAATGAGTTTACAAAAGTCATTACTGTAAGAACAGGATAGAAACTCAGAACAGATAATTCCAGTTCCTATGGAACATTTTTTCCTCTCTTGTTCCCCCAAAGCCTCAAATCTCTGTCCTACACACACTCTCTCCTTCCTGTGCTGAAATCCAGTGAGAGTTTTGGACATCTCTTTCAGTATCTTTTTAACAAACTTGTACAACTAGAGGTGACAATATGTTTGATCATTCACTTCAGTTATTACTCGTGACAAAACATTAATCTGAAACCCCCCTGACCGACTAAACAGAATAGCAGACGTTAACCTTGTGTCCAAAACTCACAGTGTGGAGATTTCATGAATGATCATGAAGATGGTTTCTCCAAACCTCCCAAGGTTTCCTTCCTTCTTTCTCTCCCTCTCTAAGTTAAACCCAGAATCAGTCTCATAGTTCATTCCAGTTCCTGCTTCTCTTCCTGATGACTAATTAACTCCAATTAAAAACTGAGAAGGCTGAAGACACTGTTTTCAGTCCCTGCTCCAGTCTCCATTTCCCAGATACCAACTCCACCCCTCTCCCCGGGGAACAGTCTGAGATTAAACTAGTCTGTTCACAAACTCGGTGTTACACTTGATCTCGGGATAAGCTCCTGACCTCATATCTGTGCCATCACTAAGATCACCCGTTTCCACCTCCATAACATCACCCAACCTCACCCTGTCTCAGTGCATCTGCTGCTGACATCCTCATCCCTGCCATTGTTACCTCCAGACTCGACTATTCCAACACACTCCTGGCTGGTCTCCCACATTCTATGCTCCGTAAACTTGGCACCATTGCTGTTGGTGTCTTCGCTGGCAGTGAGGCCCATTGCCCTAACACCCTCTGCTTCCTGACCTGCCTTGGCTTCCGGTCAAGCAACAACTTGATTTTTAAATTCTCATCCTTGTTTTCAAATTCCTCCATGGCCTCGCCCATCCCTATCTTTGTCATCTCCTCCAGCCTCACAATCCTCTGAGATATCTGCACTGCTCTAATTCTGGTCTTGTATATTCCTGATTTTAACCGCTCCACCATTAGTGTCGGTGCCTTCAGTTCCCTCGACCCCAAGCTCTGAAAATCTCTCCCTACATCTCTCCATCTTCTACCACAATTTTCCCCCTTTAAGACAATTGAGTATGGATTAAAAAGTAGACATTCTGTCAAAACTTTTTAATCGTGTGCACATCAGGGAAGACGCAAGAACACCAAATTTCAGTCAGTCAGCCTCGTAATGTGGCTCACTTATCCTTGCTGGAAGCTGCAATATATTCATACACAAGGACCTGTCCTCTGCAAACAGAAGGAACATGTCCAAGCTTGGGGCCTTTGGTTGAATTAAACAAAAGCACAGGAGATGATCGCTCCTTGATGTATTCTCCATGGCAACGCCTTAACCAATCAGAGCTGACTGGCCAAACCAGTCATCACCCTTTCCTCGTGCAGCATCAATTGTTGTTCACTTTGACATTTGGCTTTCTTGCATCTGTCCGGATGAGTGCAACATGAAAACCTTCAACAGCATGTTCCTTTTTTAAGCAATAGTAAATTCTGTACTACTGAGTGACTTTGGGTTTATAATTCTATTGTTGTTGATCTAAAGGTCCCGGTGACCGCACATTTTATGAATGTCTCCCTCAGGCCATGTCACCTAACGCAAAATGCGCACGCGCCCTATAGCACATTGCACCTCCCTCCCTGGGATGGTGGGCGCATGCGCATTGCTGCACTTGCCGCTATTAAGATGGTGGTCGCGCATGCGCCCATCATTACATTGCCCCTATAAAGATGGCGGCTGTAATCTGGGGCCTTTCTCTCGCAGCGCCGAGGGAACGCGGGACAGATGGCTCCTTATTGAGGATTTTGGGCCGACACCGTGAGTTTATGAATCTTCCCAACTCACCCGCCAGCCATCTCTCTATTTACGGTTTTAATTTCGGCTCTGGATCCGCACTCGTTCTTTCTAAACTCCGCATTTTAAATCCGTTCTTCGAGTTGTCTCCCCGTCTGCTGCCACGGACTGCGCATGCGCCAGCTCACAATGATTGACGGCAGCTCCAGGCCAATAGCAAGAAGGGACGCAGCTGACGAACGGTGCGGGTGAGGCTGGTCCTCCACCCAATCAGAGTGAATAGGGGGCGGAAATAAAAACAAAAAAACTACAGATGCTGGAAATCCAAAACAAAAACAGAATTACCTGGAAAAACTCAGCAGGTCTGGCAGCATCGGCGGAGAAGAAAAGAGTTGACGTTTCGAGTCCTCATGACCCTTCAACAGAACTAGTTTTTCTTGTTTTTGTTTTGAATAGGGGGCGGAGCCGGGTGAGTATGGAGCATGCGCAGTGACAGCGGGGGAACCGGAATGGAAAGTCCAGCCGGTGAGAAAGTGCCGAGTGCAGGAGCGGAATGGAGCCGCACTATGGACTGGGAGGGTTCACAACCACCCGGTGTAGGACTCCAAACCCGGATTAGAAACTCTGCAGAAGAGTCATACGGACTCGAAACATTAACTCTGTCTTTCTCTGCACAGATGCTGTCAGACCTGCTGAGTTTTACCAGCATTTTTTGTTTTTGTTTCAGATTTCCAGCATCCGCACTATTTTGCCTTTATCTTAGAAACTCCCGGAGCCGAGTTTACAGCGAGTGTTTGGAAACTCCTTTTACAAGGGTTTAGAAGGGGAGGATTTACATTCAGCAAACTCAAACCAAGAGATCTGTTTGTCTCTTCTCAATTTCTATCCTGGACTGACCTGCTGAAACAGTGAATTCACACATTGGGAGAGGCTGTTCAATCACTCACAGTGTGGTAAGAGGTTCAGGACATCATTCCACCTGCTGAGATACCAGCGCATTCACACTGACGAGAGACTTTTTTTAATGCTCAGAGTGTTATAAGTGATTTCAAAGGTGTGGGGAATTGATGTCTCATCAATGTGCCCACAATGACCAGAGACCATTCAGATGTTCTCACTGTGGGACTGGGTGCAGGCAGTCAAGGGACCGTATTCGACAAGTGCAGTTACACTTGGGAGAGATAATTCACCTGCTCCAAGTGTGGAAAGATATTCACTCAGTTGCCCCATTTGCAGGCACACCAGCAAGATCACACTGATCAGGCCTGTTAAATGCCCAGATTGCTGGAACTGCTGTAAATGTTCCAGGGAACTGATGTCAAACGTGTTTGTACTGACAAAAGGCCATTAAGGTGGTCTCACTGCGGGTCTGGGTTCAGGCAATCATCTGACCTCACTGTACACCAGTGAATTCACAGTGGGGAGAGGCTGTTCTCATGCTCCAAGTGTGGGAACGGATTTTGTTGTTCACTACATTGCAGAGACACCAACCAGTTCACAAATATAAAGGCAAAATGCTGCAGATGCTGGAAATCTCAAGTAAAAACAAAACGTGGAAAGATTCAACAGGTCTGGCAGCAGCTGTGAACAGAGAAACAAAGTTAAACGTTTCGAGTCTGTATGGACTCGTCTTCAGAAAAGTTACATGGACTCAGAACATTAACTCAAGTTGACAAGTAACTGCAGTGATTGGATTTTGCTGTTAATCACATTTTGGACTGAACCATGTTCAATGGTCTGTTTCTGCTGATGTTAATAAACTCCATCTCAGTTATAGGGGTTAAAATATTGGATAAAAGTCAAATAAATCAGCTTTGTGCAAAACACAATGTGTGTCGACTCTTGTTCATTTCTCTACAGAAGTTAGTTCCTTTTAAAATGCTCACCCTCTCCCTTGTCTGTTCTGTTCTCATGTCCAACAGCAAGCATAAGGAACTCATGGAGCTTCTTTGTCACTAAGATTAAGTCAATCCGATCAGCTGCTTTGCTCCCTTCCACTAGCCCGCCATGTCAACTGTCTCTAAAGATCCCCCATGTCTGTGCTCTGAACTCAGATCTTTCTCCAGTTTCCTATTTCCCTTCACAGCCTCCCTGTGCTCATCTTGCCCATGAGACTTGCCTTCTGCTCCAGTCAGCCTATTTCCACTAAACTGTTGACCATTCAACTTCGGCATGTTGGTTGATATTGTTCATTTTTTTCTCTCTTCTAGTACTGTTCCTCACACCTTTAAATCCACTGTCATCATCCATCCTAAAAACAGGATCTATACTTGATCCCTCCTATTTCTTATCGACATGCTACCACTAGGCGACATCATCCAAAAGCACTGTATTAATTTTCACATGGAAACTGACAATGCTCAGCTCAACCTCAGCACTATCCCTCTCCATTCCTCCACTGTTCCTAAATTATCAAGCTGCTTATTCCACATCAAGTGCTGGATGAGTAGAAACTTGCTCCTTTTAAGAACTGCGAAAATCAAAACCATTGTCTCCACTCACCAGTACAAGTTCAATTTCTTAACTCCTGAGCCCATCCCTATGAGGTAACATTGGGATGTGTTGCCCTATGTTTGTCAAGCCAGGAATCTTCGTTCCTAACTGAGAGAGAGGGGGAGGAAGAGCCATTCCTATAATATTCAATACATTTCTGAAGATTTTATAAGGTTATTAGATAGTGATTTCTTACAGATCGCCCCACCTTGAGAAGGGAATATTCTTATTGACTTCTCACAACTGATTTTTGGCTCAGCTCACTACTTCTAAGCTACCAGCTTGTTTTCCTAATTTTTTGATGGCAAACCGTGGATAACATACTAAAGCTACTAGAATTATCAGAATCAGCAACACAAACCCTTGAGCTGCCACCTTCCGATCATCTCTCACAATTCTAAATTATTGGCATGTTGTAAATACATCTGGGTCAAACAAAAGTTCATGCATGAACTTTAAAGATTCTCCAACTCTCTGTTCACCTGCATCCACCTTGTGGATATTTTCTAAATCCAGATTCTATTCCCCTCTTCACTTTAATTTTACTCCTTCTGAAAGGTACCAGCGTGTTTAATTCTACCCTGATAGTTTGAAAGTCAGTTTATCTAAGGAGTGTGTGTCAATGTCTTGATGATTTAAAATGTTGTCTCATTCAATTTTCCACAATAATCACTTCATGTTGTTCTTATGTTAAGTAGCTGAGTATGTCTGGGACCTGTTCTTTAGTGCAGGGTCACCATGCATTTCCACATGGCGACCTGGGAGGGATGGATCTGGCGGCTGGGTTAGATAGAGAGTGTGGGGATGGCAGATTCAGTCATGGAATTCAAAGGGGAATTGGACCAAAAGCTGCAGCATGTCCAGGGAAAAGGCGGGGGAGAGGGACCTGGTGAGTTAGTTCCAGAAGAGTAAGACGAGGATGAGGAGATTTTTTTTTCAGAGGGTCGTTAGCCTGAGGAAAGTAGTGGAGGCTGGGTCACTGAATTTATTCAAGGCTGATTTAGACAGATTTTTGATGGTCAAGGGAGTCAAGGGTTATGGGGGGTTGTGAGGGCGTTGGGTGGGGGGACAGACAGACAGACAGGAAAGTGGAGTTGAGACCACAATCAGATCAGCCTTGATCTTATTGAGTGGTGGAGCAGGGTCAAAGGGCTGAATGGGCTATGTTCCTCTGACCCGGCTGAATGGTCTCTATATGTTGTTTTTGGGTCTGATTTGATGGTACTGTGAGGGGCTCGAAAGACAAAATGGTCTATTCCTGTTGCTATTTGTTATGTTCTAATTCAGTACCGTTACCTATCAAGGCAATGGTTATTTTCATATTGCCAGCAGTAGCGTATGCAAATGGTCTCAGGCTCTGGATTTAAGAAGCAGTTCCTATTAAGTTTTCGATTTTAATCACACCATTGCCAAAGTTCAGTTGGTTTGTCTTTCAGACGTTTCATCAAATCCCTTAGAATAGGCTCGGGGGATTTGACACATGATGTAGTTCTTCTTGGTAGGTAGAACAGGGGAGGCTATAGGAATTGCAGGGTGACTGGGAATAGGTGGGGATGAATGCCCTCATTCTCTGCTGTAACCATTCCAGGATTTTACAGGAACAACAATGGCGCTAGAATAAGGCCTGCAGCCGTGACTGAGTGGTTAAAGGGATGGGTTTAAAATCCACTGGGGCCTCCCCACGTGGGTTAGAGTCCTGCTGACTGTACTTCTCGCTGTTCTTTCGTTTTGCTGCCTCCAGAATTAACTATTGGTTGGTTAAATGGAGTCAGCAGCTTCCAAACACTCCCGTATGGTTTTCCTGCTTCACTTCCGTGTTGCTTCATTTCTGTTGATCCATTAGCATTCACGGAATTTGCAGTCAGAAATGATACAAAACGGAACTAATTTGTGCCATACTTGCGATCTGAGAGTTTTTCTCACCTAAGAGATAAACCCTTGCTCGCTACCACTCACGTTGTATATTTCTGTATGTGTCAGTGTGGTTCAGTTCCCCGAGGGGTGAACACATTTTTTACAATCACAAACCTTATTCACTTTCGGATTATATCTTCATGGTAAATGGTACAGAGAATAACAACAGGTTAAAAAGTTGCAAGAGGAGATTGACCCTTGGTGTTGATTTGAGTGGAGACTGCTTATTGACTCAGTGCCTGTATGTTACACAGCGGAGGGTGATTGAAATTTTCACTGAGCAACATTTTAACAGACAATGGATTCATTCGTTGTGATGGTGTGTTCCTGTTCTCTATTTGCAGTTTGACAGTCAATTTCTATTCGTTGCTTTGAACCCAATCTTTCTGATTGGTTGGATGTTATGCACAATTTTTTTTCAGTTTCTCGCGTTATTCGAAATGAATATTCATAAATCTATTTAGTCATAGAATCATAGAGGTCTACAGCACAGAAACAGGCCCTACGGCCCCACCGAATCTGCGCCATCAAACAAGTACCTAACTGTTTTTTCCCATTTCCTGGCACTAGGCCCATAACCTTGTATGCCATGGCATTGCAAGTGCACATTCAAATACTTCATGAATGTTATGAGGGTTTCTGCCTCCACCACCCTTTCAGGCAGTGAGTTCCAGATTCCCACCACCCTCTGGGTGAAAAAATTCTTCCTCACATCCCCTCTAAATCTCCTTTCCCTTACCTTAAATCTATGCCCCCTGGTTATTGATCCCTCCACCAAGAGGAGATGTTCCTTCCTGTCTACTCTATCTATGTCCCTCATAATCTTATATACCTCAATCATGTCCCCGCTCAATCTCCTCTGCTCCAAGGAAAATAACACCAGCCTATCTAATCTCTCCTCATAACTAAAACTCTCCAGCCCAGGCAACATCTTGGTAAATCTCCTCTGCACTCTCTCCAGTGCAATCACACCCTTCCTATGATGCGGATTCCAGAACTGCATGCAATATTTGTAGACACGCAATATTTGTGTGAGAATTTACCAAATAATAGCAGTGCTGGCAAAGTTTGGACCATATTTCCTTGTAGCCAAAGGACATAAAGCAGAATTATGTCGGTAATATAAGTAGAAGCAGGAAGAGAGGGAGTCTACTTGACCCTGGGTTGTCTTAAACCATTAAACCCGCTGTTGGAAGCTAACACTCTAGTGGTTTGGCCTTGGTGCTTTCACCGCCTGGGTTCAATTCTGTGTCTTGATGTTGTGCAAAATATCGTAACTAGCAGCCAATGTATGATTTGAAAAAGTGTCAACTTAGACTCGAAAGCTTCACTCCGTTTCTCCATTCATATTTACTTTCAGACCTGCTGAGAACTTCCAACACTTTTTTTTTATTACAACATGAATTACTGTCTTTATCATACACATGAACACAAGAAATGGGAGCAAGAGTAGATCACACGGCCCATCGAGCTTGTTCCATCAGTCCATTCGATCATGTCTGATCTCGGGCTTCAACTCCATTATCCTGCCCGTTCCCCATATCCCTTAGATCCCCGAGAGATCAAACATCTGTCCATCCCGACCTTAAATGTATTCAATGATGGAACATCCACAAGCCTCTGGGTGGAGAATTCAAAGATTCACAACTCTTTGGATGAAGTAATTTCTCCTCATCTCAGCCCTAAATTATCGACCCTTTACCCTGAGACTGTGCCCCAGTGTTTTAGACTCCCTGACGAGTGGAAACAATCCCTGTGTCCACCCTATCAAGCCCTCTCAGAATTTTACAGGTTTCAATGAGGTTGTCTTTCATTCTTCTAAACTCCAGAGAATAAAAGCCCAATTCATTCAGCCTTTCATTTTAGGACAACCAGCTTATTCCAGGGACTAATTTAATGAGATTTCCCTGCACCGTCTCCAATGCAAGTCGATTCTTTTATAAATGTGGAGATGAAAACAGCACAAGGGATTCTAGATGCCGTCTCACCAAAACCCTGTAGCAAGACTTCTTTATTCCTGCTCTCCAATCCCCTTGTAATAAAGGCCGAAGTGCCATTGGCCTTCCTAATGGCTTGCTGATCCTGCATGCTAACTTTCTACTTTGCTTGTACAAGCACACCCAAGTTTCTTTGAACATCAGCACTTACAAATTTCTCACATTTTAAAAGCATTCTGTTGTTCTCATTTTTATAACCAAGTGAACATAATCGCACCTGCCTACATTATATTCCATCTGCCATCTTGTTGCCCACTGACATGACCTTCCGATATCTTTATACAGTGTTGTAAACACTGTGAAACAACAGGTTCTGTTGAAGAGCCATACGGGATCGAAACGTTAACTGTGTTCCTCTCCGCAGATGCTGTCTGACCTGCTGAGTTTTTCCAGGTATTTTTATTTTTGTTTTGGATTTCCAGCTTTTTTTTAAGTGCTCTCCTGAAAGGTTGCTACCAAATTGCATAAAAACTATGCCCTAGGCCCCAGTGAGAATTGAACTCACGACCCCTGGTTTACAAGACCAGTGCTCTAAACCACTGAGCTATGGAGCCACTTATTATTACCTCCTCACAGTAAGTCTCTAGTGGAACGAGGAACAGGACAACGTTCTGCATGAATTATATTTGATGGACCTGGAAATGTCTGAAAGGTACAACAGGAAGTTCGAGATGCGACATGAAAGCGGCAGAAATTGACGTGTGTCAGTTGCTTCCAGTGATGAATGTCGGCCGCGGTGATGTGAGAGATTTTACTGCCGCATGTGTACACTGACACAAATATCACTCCTGACCAATCAAGCACAACTGCTCTTTGAAAGCAGCGCGCCAGGCCGAATGGCCTCTTTCTTTGCTGGAACTGTCTATAATTTATGTTTCCCAGCATAATTTCCCGGTCATTCCGACATTTTATTAACGCTTGGGGGAATGTACTTTCTTACATTCTCGCTTTTTAAGTCAAGACATTGAGCAAACTCAGAGTTTTTCTTAAATTCCTGAGCAGGATTTGGAACCAGACAAGTTGAACGACACTGTATTGGTGCCAATCCTTCACTGCAGCTACCCTTTAAAAACACGTTTGGTGAAAGTGTCTGAAAAAGGGCAAATGTGGCCCAGATAAAGCACGTTGCAAGAGTTATAGACAGCTGTCCTCGTGATTTAGAAGTGAGGATTCGGCCCTTTCACCGCCGTGGCCCAGGCTCCATTCCCGGCCAGGCAATGAAGGTTTATTGATCTGGTACAAACTGTTAAAACAGGCCTGATTTACTCATTGATTGAAAACGGAAAACGCACAACAGGTCCGCTCGAATCAGTGGAGTGAGAGTTGAAATTTCACATCAGAGCTGCAAATGTCACACGTGCAACAGCTTCGAGAAGAAATACAGTTCCTAATGTCCGACAGATTTCAGTTTGGACTATTTGTATTTACAAATTAATTCTCTCGAACTAATCCACCACAAGGACTCGGTGTCTGTTTAACTGTTGCTCAGTGAAAATTTCAATCGCCCTCCGCTTTGTAACATACGGACACTTAGTAACTGAACAGTCTCCACTCTGAAATACAGGAAGAAAATTCCTCCTAAACCGGTTTTTATTCTCTCTGTACGATTTTAAAATGAAGTCACACAACGAAGGTGAATAAAGTGGGGATTGCTAAAAATGAGGAACTGAAGCACATTGACATACACAGCGGAACACACACAAACATGTACATCGAGAGGGACAGAGGGCTAAGGAGAGACAAACACCCAGAAAGAAAGGATATCACCAAACTCGCTCAGTTTTGCTCCATTTCCATCTGCAGATTTCGCAAATCCTTGCAGATGAATGGAAATAAGAAAGCGCGGGAGTTTTTGTTTGATTCTATTTACCCGATAACTAATTCTGTTGGTCAAAATCGGGAATAATGAGAACCGCAGTCAGCAAAATAACATTGGGGAAACTCTGATGGATGCCAGCACCATCGCCCTCAACACTCGTCCGCGACTAACAGTCCCTCTTTCGGGAAAGCATGTTCATATCAAATCAGAGCATTCAGGAGGTGGCGTATTGATATTGTCACTGGCCTAGAAATCCAGAGTTAAAGCAAAATACTGTGGATGCGGGAAATCTGAAGTGAAAAACAGAAAATGCTGGAAAAATTCAGCATGTCTGGCAATATTTCTGGAGAGAGAAATATAGTTAATGTTTCAATACCATGTGACTCTTCTTTGGAGTTCTTTGAAAGGAGCACACAGGACCGAATGGCCTCTTTCTTTGCTGTAACTTTCTTTAATTTGATATTTCCCAACACCACTTCTTTCACAGTCATTCTGCCATTTTATAATCCACTTTTGCGAGTGGGTTCAAAGCTCAACTATGTGCACAAGACTGGAAGGAGTCTGCGACTGTGGGTAATCGGCATTCTGCACATTCCTGTCATCAGTGTCTGGGAGAATCAGGAAGATGAGATCCCAGATTATCTTTACCATGTCATCTGCAAACCCCTTCTTTCTAAAATCCTTGGGTCCCACATTCTCTGTCCCTGCTTTCTAGGGGAAGCTTGGGTTCATGAACTGACTGTGTCTGCATCAAGCAGTTAATTGACCTGGTAGCTGGACGGGCAGAGGGAGCTGGAGGCGAGGCAGGGACAGAAGCAGAAACAGATGCGACATGCAAGTGTTTAGAAGTGTGTCAGTTACTTTCAGTGATGAATGTCTGCCATGTGTCCCCTTGTCAGTTTCACAACAGCCGCAGTGCTGAGGGTGGTGGGTTTAGGAAATTGACAGTTACACATGAGCAGCTTGTGGGGATATTTCACCTCACTGTCAATTTCATGTTCCAGCTCACAACAACTGTTGCTGTAATTGACTGAAGAATTCATTCCATTTAAAATGGAAACATGGATAAAAGCAGCATCAATAAACCAAACTGAAAGCGGGTCTGCTAGTTTCACTGGTGGTCTAGTGTTCAGGCTTTGGTGCTTTGATTGCTGTGACCCGGGTTCGATTCCTGGTCAGGGGATGTTGGTTTATTGATTATGTGAAATTGTCAAAATGAGTGTTCATTACTCATTGATTGAAAATATTTAGCAGCTCCACCAGAATCAGTTGAAGTTTCGCCTCAGAGCTGGATATGTGACACTTAGAACAGGCCGTGAACAAAGACAGAAGCGGAGTAAAAGAAGGGCTGGTTGCAAAGCATTGGCCAGAGGGATGGTGGTGCCAGGCAAAATATGAGTGGGAGAAGGGCAAATTCTGGTGCCTACAGTTTGCATTGACAAAAATATTACTCTTGATGGATCAACCAATCACAAGACGAATTGAACGACACATTAATGGTGCCAATCCTCCAATGGAGCTCACCGTGACCAAACAGCACTGTTACCATCAGCCTGTTATGTACCTTCTTGCAGTACATGTGCTGAACAATATAAGCTTATCACAGCTCTGCTGTCTGCACATTGAAATCCAGTGCAAAAATACGGGAAATTTCAAAGCTGAACAAGTAGACAAGACTGGAAGGGGAGTGTGACTGTGGAATGTGCACATTCCTGTAATCAGTACCTGGGAGAATCAGGAAGATCCTGGTGTCTCTTTAGCCTGTTATCTGTAAACCCATCACGTTGTGTATTACGTTTGCACTAACCGACTGTGTGTGGTCAAACAACTCCTGGAAGGGCGGAGAGAGCTGGAGGTGAGACAGAAAGAGATGTGACATGGAAGTGCTTTGAATCAGTGATGAATATCCGTCATGTGCCAGTTTCAAAGGAACAGAGGTTGGTTGTTATTTGTTTGAAAGAAGCTGCACTAAACGTGCGGCGAGCCCATGACCTGAGATTAAGAGCCTTTGATCTACCAGTTGAACTAGCCGGGCACACATAACATATGTATCCCATATCCCAACATACATGGAGACAACTGTTGCTTTCCACTTGGAACCTCAGCTTGTTCTGAATTTCATAGTGTAGAACTTAAACGAACTACACAAGCCCCACGGTTGCAATGCATTCCTTTCAATCATCAATAACATCATTCACACCTTCCACTTCTTAGCTGCACAACTAATGTGAATAAAGTTTGTGATGGTAAAAATGTGTTCACCTGCTCGGGAAACTGAATCACATTGACACACACAGAGGAACACACACAGGGATATACATCGGGAGTGACAGAGGGCAAGGGTTTGTCTCTAAGGAGAGACAAAACTCCCAGAAAGCAAGCCTGACACCAGGTTTCTCTCCATTTCCACTGCAGGTTTCGTGAATGAACAGAAATAGGAAAATGTCCGCTTGTTTTGATGGATTTTATTCAATGTAACCGATAATCAACTCTGTGGACACAGAATAAAACCAGGAATAATGAGAAGCAGGAAACTCCTATGGATTTGGACTCCATCGCCTAAAACACTCAGCTATGCTGACTGCCCCTATGCACAGGGTAATTTTGTTGGTATAAAGTTGTAGGCGGCCACAGCCGAGAAGGACGACATTCAGCCCATCGTGTCCGTGCCAGCTTATGGAAGAGGAATTGAGCAATCCAGCCTTTTTTCCGCAGCCATTTATATTTTTATTGTCTCTCCTCAGTGTTACTGTTAAAGTGAAACACCGCACACACCTGCTTTAACTTTGAGCTGGCAGCTTTTCGACCAAGAGCACAATTTTAGCAGCAGTGGGATTACAAACCGCACCTCATTAAAGAATGAGACCTTAAACCAGCACCTACAATAACTCAGCTGAATTACTGAGCTCAGGATGCTATTGCCCATTGCATTGTCTGTTGTTGCTACTGAAACAGAACAGAATCAAAGCAGCAACAATACGTCATAAGGCACCACAAGCCTCCTCCGTCACTTAATAAGATCATGGCGGATCCCCAACCTTAACACCAATTTCTCACCCAAACCCAATCACCCTTCATTCCCTTAGAGTCCAAAAATCAGGAGAATTTTTGGATGTTTTTTCTTCCATCAATCCGAGAGTTCTGTGGACACCAGGGTGAAATCAGCAATAATAAGAAGGACAGTCGGTAAGATAGGAACTTTCCTGGGGAAACCCCAAAGGATTTTAAAAGCATTGTTTTCACCACTCAATGCAGAGTGACACCTTCAACCATCTATAGCCAATCTACCAAACTCAGGCTATTAGTGCCCATCACCTTGGCTGGTATTGCTACTCAAATAGAACTGGAGCAAAGCAGCAGGAATACTTCATAAGGCCCTACAAGCCTCCTCCATCACGTAATAAGATCATGGCGAATCTCCCGCCTCAACACCAATTTCCCACCCGATCCCGATCGCCCTTCATTCCCTTAGAGTCCAAAAATCAGGAGAATTTTTGGATGTTTCTTCTTCCATTGATCCGGGAGTTCTGTGGACACCTGGTTGAAATCAGCAATAATAAGAAGAACATTCAGTAAGGTTTGAATTTACCTGCAGAGACTCCAATGGAAATTAGAACCATCCATTTAACCAATCGGCTACAGTGACTGACCAAGGATCCAATGCTTTTCATTCATCCATCAATAACACCATTCACAGCTTCCGCTTCTCAGCTGCACCTCCTTCCAAACATTGTGATCCATTTTCCTCAGCATTTGTTTCTGGATTTAATGTTTAGCTGCTTTGTGACCTCATTTTGACATCAGAATCGCTTCAATATCCAACACAATTTGAATGACAAACCTGACGGACAAACAATGGAAAAATGTCACTCGGTAATACAAATCCCATGGTGCACATTTTCAGATTCACAACAGTTAACTTTTCAATGAAATGAAGGAATTTTAGAGTGAAACGATTTAGAAAGTTTGCGTGACTTTTATTTGTGACTCATTGACTTGGGCATTCTGTAAATGCTGCTCAGAGGTTTAGTGACTGGCATATAACCTACCTGCATTTTCCTGAGCCTGTGCTCGGTGTATTGGGGCAGGGTTGGAGTATCTTGCGTCCCAGTGATGGGCAATAACCCGCTAATGGAAGCTGCAATCTGCACTTTCTGCTGTCAGCAGGTGAGTGGTCTCGAACCACTGAGCTTTCAGTCAACAGCTGAGTATGCTGACTAGTGGTGCCACAGAAACAGATGAAAACTTTAACAGGGTGTCAGCGAGTTAAACCATCAGATTGCTGCTACCAGAATGACAATTGTCTCTATCATTTTTACTCTTCCAAAATAAAGGGTGGGACATTCATTGTGGATACATGGAAACAGTCTGATTCCACCCACTGCAGACATATCCCTGTCACCGGGAACCAGCTCTCCTACAACCGGTGCCATCTCTCTTCGAACCTTTCAGCGCCTTGGCTGTTACCAAGTATTCTGATTGTTCTGAAGCTGGTATTAGGTTTGAATTCCTGATGTGCAGTAAAGAGAATCATTTCAATGTCTCAGATCAGTTAATTTCACTGATAATATCAGAGTCAATGTTCCAGCGTCTTAAAGAAGGTAAAGGTGCATTGACTGTCTCTGGTCAGTTGGGCAGTTCACCCTTCATTCTCCTCTGATTCCGGTTCCCAAAGTCTTTCTGAAGATTCACAAAGCTGCAGAATGGGTTTTCTGTTTTGGTTCCTTCTCCATTTTCCCACCTGCCAACTGACAATATTTTCCAAAATCTCATCTCAATCCTCTGCCTTGCATCATATCCAGAGATGAAGAAATTCAGTTTTGTGGAGATAATAGAGACCGGAAGTCTCCTCTTTAGAGCAAACAAGTTTAAGTGGAGATTTCATGGAGCTGTTCAAAATAAGGTGGGTGGGGGCAGTGGGGACAGGTCGCTTGATGGTGCAGGTAGGGAGGAACTGTTTCCATTGACGGGGGTCAGTAACCACAGGATTGGGATTTAAAGATAGTTAAGGAAAGACAGTCTTGCCTTTATACAGGGCTTTTCCTGACCAGCGGATGTCTGAAACCACTTTCAAGCCAATTAAGCACTTTTTGAAATAAAAACAGAAAATGCTGGAGAAACTGAGCAGGTTTTGCTTTCCACAGACGCTGTCAGACCAGTTGAGTTCGACCTGCATTTAATGGTTTTATTTCAGATTTCCAGTATTTTGGTTTTATTGAAGTACTTTCTGAAGCAGAGTCATTGTTTTCATGCAGGGAACAAGGCAGCCAATCACTGCTTGACAAACACCCAAAGCCAGGGACTTGACAATGCACAGAGCTTATAATCTTGGTTGAAGGATAAACAGTGACCAGGACACATGACCACATCCTGCTATCTTCAGCAAACTTCAATCTGCAAGTCATGATAATGGTTCTGGCCAGTTTCGCACGAGGAAACTCTTCACATATTAGATAAACATGACAACCACTGCCCTGCAGAAACAGGGGACAGGAGAAAAGCTCAATGGGCCTCACTAAAATGTTAAATGGTGACGTTATGCAGCAACACTTTGAGTCTTTATTTTGAAGAAATGGAATTCGGCTGTTCTCTTTGGGAATGCTGGGAGACAGACTGATCCAATAATGTCATCATCAAAAGGCACAGCTCTACAAGAGGCCCATAGTATCGATGTCAGTGTTCCACAAAGAGCTTTCGAGTTAATCTCAGTTTCTTTGTCTCTTTCCATAGCTCTGATATTTTTCCCCCTTTCAAGTCATTGTCCAATTCCCTTTCGAAAACTCTGAGTTAAGAGAAACAATATTGAAAGAGGTGCAGGAGCTGCTGCCGTGTCCATGCTCAGTGTGTGAAAGTTAACAAAGATTCCCTGACACATTGAGATGGAGGGTTGGATTCTGAATTCTTTTACAATTATTCAAATTTTTAAAATATTTGTTTTCTAATCGAATTTTCAGAAAACAAATGTCTATTCTGAACAATCATCTCCTCATTTTCCTCAGTCCATACCTTTTACCAACATTTCATTGAGCAAACACGCACAGTCACGATAGGAAAAAAACACATCATTTGAAACATTGAAATAGTGAAACATTGAAATAATGAAGTTAATAGTGAAGATGATTTCTGTATGTTACAAAGTTCAGGATGATCTGATTAACTGGAGGAGCTGGTTCGAGTTTCCCAATGACCGATCCCTTCTCCTTTGCTCCTGTTCTATTTCGATGATAATACCAATGAAGGGAATTAGGGAAAGCTGAAGGGGAGCGTGGTAGTGTGGCCGAGCGGTCTAAGGCGCTGGATTAAGGCTCCAGTCTCGACAGAGGCGTGGGTTCGAATCCCACCACTGCCATACGTTCAGGTGATCCACGTTTTGGGATCTGCAGCAACCTCATTCAAACCAACAGACACCAGCTCACACCAGCGGAGTGTTCGGTGTTTTACTTTGATGGGAAGAACGAGTAGAGGCAATATAAATATGAATTGATGTAGGGAAAGGTGGGGTGTGGAATTGCAGTCGTTGAGTTGCTTTTCCAGAATATTGGCATGTGAACGACCTGCTGAATAACCGTCTGATGTAGCCATCTATGATTTTGTACAAACACTATTAATACACATCTGGGACTTGGATTCATGACTGAGCGTTTAAGGTGGTATGTTTTGAATGCATTGGGATCTCCACAGGTAGGCTGGAATCCTGTCAATTACGCTCCTTATCATTCCTGAACTTTACAGTGTACCTGCACAATTAATTGTCTGAATAAGTTGAAAAAAACCATCTAAAACCTCCAGCGTTCTCAAATTTCTATTCGTCTGCAAACATTCACAAAAGTTGCAGTGAGAAATGGAACAAGAACGGAATCAGGTTGTTGTCAGGCTTGATTTCTGGATGTTTGTCTCTCCTTAGAGACAATCCCTTGTCCTTTGTCACTCTCGGTGTATATGTCTGTGTTTGTTCCTCTGTGTGTGTCAGTGTGGTTCAGTTCCCCAAAGGCATGAACATATTTTTACCATCACAAACTTTATTCACATTAGTTTCAAATTTCACAGAGAAAAATATCAGGATGGAAGATGCAGGAGGAGTTTGCAACGTTTGGAAGGAGGTGCAGCTAAAAAGGGGGAAGATTCAGGGAGAGGTTTTCTTCTGACATAACATGAGATTTGGAGCAAGATCTGGGAGGTATTTGTGTCGGTGTAGACAGTAAAGCCTCCCTTATTCCCGCTATATTTTGCCTTGCACAAACATCTCTCTGGTTAGGGTTTTGAAACCTATCATAGGCCTTCTCTCATTCCCTATCTTCACCTCTATATTTGTTCTCGACCTGTTGCAAGGGTGAAATTTCTGGCTCTGAGGCAGAACTCCAGCTCTCACTCCACTGATTCTGGCAGAGATGGGCGTCTTCTGTTTTTCATCAAGAAACAACTTAGACTCATTTTAACAGTTTGCACGAAGTCAATAAATCTCCATTCCCTGACTAGGAATCAAACCTGGACCACAGCAGTGAAAGCCACGAATCCTGACCACTAGACCACCAAGAAAGCTGCTCACAAGCCTCACAATCCGGCTTATCTATGCTACCTGGGCCTTTTATTTTTGTTTCAGACCTCTTTCGCCAGAGACACGTTTCATAAGAACATAAGGACATTAGAAATTGGAGCAGGAGTCGGCCATTTGGCCCCTCTAGCCTACCCCGCGATTCAATAAGATCATGGCTACTCTGCCCCAGGCCTCAACTCATCTTTCCTGCCAGCTCCTCATAGCCCTCAATCCCCGATATTTCAAAAATCTATCTACTCCTCTTTAAATACTCTCAGTGAGCTAGCCTCCACAACTGTCTTGGGTAGAGAATTCCAAACATACACTACCCTCTGGGCGAAGAAATTCCTTCGCATCTCAGTTTGAAATGAGTGTCCTTCGATTCTGTAACTATGTCCCCTAGTTGGAGGTTCCCCCATTAGTGAAAACATCTTTTCAACATCTACCCTGTCAACCTCCTCAGAATCTTGCACGTTTCAATAACATCACCCCTCAGTATTCTAAACTCTAATGAATAAAGTCTTCACCTGCTTCACAGTTCTTGATTAGTCAATTCCTTCATCCCAGGAATCAGCCTAGTGAATCTCTTTTGAACTGCCCGCAATGCTAATGTATGCTTCCTTAAATATGGGGACCAAAACTGTACACAGAACTCCTGTTGCTGCCTCACCAACACCCTGTACAGTTGTAACAAGACTTCCCGATTTTTAAATTCTAACCACGAGCAAAACAGGCCAAAATTCCATTTGCCTTCTTAATTAATTGCTGCACCTGCATGCTAACTTTTTGTGTTTCATGCATTGGAACACTCAGATCCCTCTGTGCTGCATGGTTTTGGAGTCTCCCTCCATTTAAATAATATTCTGCCTTTTAATTCTTCCTAGCAATGTGTATGGTCTCAAACTTTCCTACATTACACTCCATCTGCCAACTTTTGCCCACTGACTCAACTTATCTATAACCCCTTGAAGATTTTTCAAGTCCTCATCACAACCTGACCTCCCACCTATTTTTGTATCGTCAGAAAATTTGGATACAGTACACTCTGCTCCCTCCTCCATGTCATTAGTATAGATAGTAAATAATTGAGTCCCTGAGACTGATCCTTGTGGCATTCCACCAGTTACGTCTTTCCAATCTGAATAATCCCGACTGTCTGGCTTCTGTGTGTTAAATTAAGCTTTTCACATTGCAGGGTTTCTGTAGGCTAATAGGGATCACTGTCTCCCACACACGGAAAGTTTCCCCACTACATTGCAGGGTTTCGGAAGGGTAGTAGGCATCACGGTCTCCCACACACGGAAAGTTTCCCCGCTACATTGCAGGGTTTGTGTAGGGTAGTAGGCATCACGGTCTCCCACACACGGAAAGTTTCCCCACTACATTGCAGGGTTTGTGTAGGGTAGTAGGGATCATGGTCTCACACACACGGAAAGTTTCCCCGCTACATTGCAGGGTTTGTGTAGGGTAGTAGGGATCATGGTCTCCCAGACATGGAAAGTTTCCCCGCTACATTGCAGGGTTTGTGTAGAATAGTAGGGATCATGGTCTCCCACACATGGAAAGTTTCCCCATTACATTGCAGGGTTTGTGTAGGGTAATAGGGATCATGGTCTCTCACTACAGAAGGTTTCCCAGTTCGAAATGGGGAAGCATTAACAGAATTAAGTGTGAGGAATGGTTGCATCATTCCCGTTTGTTGTTAAATAGTAACTGGATGCATCATCTCAAAACAAAGTGAGATTTATCTTTCTCCAGGTTTTGAATAGTTTTCTGAAAAGTGCATGGCTCGGCAAAAAGAGAGAAAGTTGGGGACGGATCTGCTGTAAGGTTGTTCGCACATGTGTGAGGTGTTGAATGAATTGCTTATGTGCTGTGCCATCTGATGATTCTAATGTTTGATCAATTTCTCTGCCGCAGGGCTCAGGTTCTCAGCCGAATTGTACTTACACAAAACAAGGTTCGGAACTGCAATAAGACAGCAAAATTTAATATTCTAGGTCGTTATGCATGGAGCTGTGTGTAGTTTTTGTAGTCCAATGGTTATCACATTTGCTTTACATGGGGAAGATTCTCTGGTTCAAACCTCACTGCAGAGCAGTAGAACTGGAAACACTTGTGGAAACATTTCTTGCCGCCGTTGACAACCCAAATCTGTGGGACAATGAATGTTGATGGGAGGAAAAAACATTGGAAACTTCATCCCTGAGAACCACCTAACTTGCAGTTAGTCGAACACGCTGATCAATTGTGCTATAGGGACTGATGTAACTTTCCATGTTCTTTGCACAAGTGCAGCCGAGTCTCTTTGAAAATCAGCACGTCTTTCTCACCTTTTCAAACGTGTTCTGCTTTGTTGCTTTTTAAAAATTACTACGACTGACTGAGTTACTTCAGTCTTTGCTACATTTTTCTCTGTCTTCCACCTTGTTGTCCAGTCACTTCTTATATATTATAAAAAGAGAAATTCCTGGAAAAACTCAACAGGTCTCACAGACTCGGTGGAGAGGGAAACAGTGTTAATGTTCGAATTCGTATAACTCTTCTTCAGAGATGAAGAAAAGTAGAAATTGTTTGAATTCTCCTGTTTAAGCGGGGCGGGATGGGTAGAGCAGGTGATTCTGGATAGAAGGTCAGTGGTAGGTGGGGGCTAAGGAGAGACTAACAAAGATGCCCTGGACACAAGACAAAGGGGATGTTAATTGTAATGGTAATGGCTGAAGAAGGTGCTGATAGTGACATAAAGGTAAGAAAGCAGGATATGTGAATAGCAGAACAAGGTTCAGCGCTCTGTGAAAAAAAACAACATGGAACGAGTAACAGATGGCCCTTTTGGGGGTGGGATGTGGGAGGGGGATATAGTTGGGGAAAAAAGATAGAAAAGGGGATAATAAAAGGGGTTGGGGTGAAATAATGAATAAATGAATGAAAAATAAGTTAATAAAATGCTTTTTTATAAAGAGATTTTAAAAAGGGTGAAAATGAAGGAGAGAGTTCATGATCTGAAGCTGCTGAACTTCATGTTACCACCAGAAGACTATAAAGTGCCTAGTCGGAAGATGAGGTGCTGTTCCTCCAGTTTGTGTTGAGCTTCACTGGAACAATGCAGCAAGCCAAGGACAGACATGTGCACATGACAGCAGGGTGGAGTGTTGAAATGGCAAATGACAGGGTGGTCTGGGTCATGCTTACAGACAGACTGAAGATGTTCCACAAAGAGGTCGGCCAGTCTGCGTTTGGTCTCTCCAATGTAGGGGAGACCGCATTGGGAGCAGTGAATGAAATGGACCAAATTGGAGGTGCACATGACGCGCTGCTTCACCTGAAAGGAATGTTTGGGCACTTGGAAGGTGAGGAGAGAGGCCCCTAAAGGGCCATCTGTCATTGCTCTATGTTGTTCTTTCACAGAGTGCTGATCCTTATTCTGCTATTCACACATTCTGCTTTCTTACCTTTAAGCAACTATCAGCAGCATTTTAGCCCTTACTGCTACCATTAACACTCCCTTTGTCTTGTGAACATAATATCTTTGCCAATTCCTCTTGACTTCCCCACCTGCTCCACCCCACGCCCTCGTAAATAGTATAAAAACAGTGAACATTTCTGCTTCTCTTTAGCTCTGAAGAAGATCACATGGACTCGATACGTTGACTCTGTTTCTCTCTCCATAGATGCTGCCAGATGCTGAGTTTTTACTTCAGATTTCCAGCATCCACAGTACTTTAACTTAAAAACAAAATGCTTCACCACAGTACTTTGCTTTTTCTTCTTATATATTGTTCTGCAGTTTTTCAGCTTTGTATTCTCAGCTAAAGGTTAATGGTGGGCTCTAATGAAGGTCAAACTCACAAACCCTGGTTTACAAGAGCAGTGCTCCAACCACTGAGCCATGGAGCCACCAGCTAAGACCAAACGGCAAAGTCGACCATATTCAATAGACTGAGGTAGATGCTAAGTCCCAGGTGGGTGACATTTGGTAGACGTGAAAATATCTGAGATGGAGAACAGGAAGTTAAAAGATACGACATGAAAGCAGCAGAATTTGATGTGTGTCAGTAACTTTCAGAGATGAATTTCTGCCGTGTGTCGCCTTGTCAGTTTCACAGGAGCCGCAGGGATGAGGTTGGCGGCACCTGGTTAAAATGAGGAAGAATGTGAACTGTAGTCAGCAGGATTCAAACCTACAGGGGGAGACCCCAATGGATTTCAACTCCGTCACCTTAAACATTCAGCTCGACTAACAGCTGCTCGCGAGCTCAAATGTGTCCTTATGAAATCAGAGGTGACTGCAAAATAAGTCAATCGGCCCATCGTGTCTGTGCTGGCTCTCTGGAAGAGCAGCTCTACCGATTCCACACACCCGCCTTTACCCCAACAATTTATATTTGTATTGCCTCTCCATGCTTTTCCAAACAACATAAAGGACCACAACCCGCCCTATATTAAACTAGAGCACCCTCTTGTTCTCCGACAGGGAATTCCTAAAGTGCGCAAAAGTGGGAATGTGACACAAATTGTGGCAGCGCTGGGATTAGGATCAACTCCTCGAGGGTCTGGAAGGAACCCAAGTCCAAATCTCCATGTCACTGCGTCAGGAAAACTATGCATGGATTCTGCAGAAACTCCTTCTTCAAAAGTGAATTAGACAGTTACTTGAAATAGAGAAATTGAGGCTTATGGAAAGAGAGAAGAATGTTGAGACTAATTGATTGCTCTTTTAAAAAGAAGCTGCGATGATCTAATGATTCTCCAACACGCTGTGCCATTTGATGATGACATTGTTGATCAGTCTGTCTGCAGCATTCCTGATGAGAACAGCCGAATTCCATTTCTTCAAAACATGGACCCAAAGTGCTGCTATGGAACTGCATTTTAGTCAGGTGCACTTGACTCATGGTGTATGAAGTTTCTGTAGTGTAGTGGTTATCACATTCGCCTTACACGCGAAAGGTCCCCGGTCAAAAACAGGCAGAAACATTATTGAAACTTGTTCAATTCGGCGAGAGGGAAAGTTGCTTTGTTCCTGGCTTTTTGTTGAATATTAGCTGAATGCAGAATCTCACATTCGTATTACACTTACTCTTCGTCTTTTAAGAAAGTGGACACTCAGCAAAGTGAGGATATCCTTCAATTGGCAGCCGGTGAGTGGAGAATATTCAAAACGAATATTCTATAAAAACACATCTGTTGGAACTCGCTGTGTAACAGGAGAGTTGGCGATTTCTGTCCTCGTTTGTCGCTGAAGGGCCCAATGACAACCCGGGATTGTGTGACAATGAATGCTGCTCCAGCTATCAGCAATCGCTGCTGGCATTGGCTGAAGAAATCGTTTGTATCCTGTATAAACGTATCATTTTGTGGGAGAAAAGTCTCTCTGGTGAAAACGATGTGAAATGAAAATAAAATGCACAGGTAGCATGGATAAGCCGGGCTGTGAATTTGCAAGCCTGTGGGTCTAGTGGTTAGGATTCAGCGTTTATAAATGTCCTGCGAATGATTAAAATAAATATGCATCACTTCCTGATTGAAAACTGAAAACGCATATCAGCTCCGCCTGAATCAGTGGAGTGAGAGCTGGAGTTTTGCATCAGAACCGGAAATGCCACCCGTGCACCAGGTCGAGAACAAATACAGAGGTGAAGATAGGGAATCAGAGAAGGGCTGTGATAGGCTGAAAAGCAGTGACCATAGAGATGGTGGTGCATGGGAAGATGTACAGGTGATAGGGGAGATTTTATTGTTTGCACTGACACAAATATTTCCCAGATCTGTTTCCAAATCTCGTGCTAAATGAGAAGGAAATTTCCCACTGAATTTACTCAGTCCCATTACCTTAAAGGAGCAGAACACAAGGGAAGAAGGTGGATTTTGATGGAATGGGTTGTAAGATGATGGAATGATTGTGAAGGCAGCAGCAGTGATATGGAAATGAAACAATTATAGAAAGTTACAGCGCAGAAAGAGGCCATTCGGCCCGGCCTGCTGCTTTGAAAGAGCAGTTGTGATTGGTTGATCAGTGAAATTTGTCCCAGTTTGAACAGCAGGATGAAAAATCTGTCCCATTCCCACCCACATGTTGCACCATCATCCCTTTAGTCAGTTTCTCTCTCATGCCTTGTAACCTATCACAGTCCTTCCCTTTTGTCCTTTCACTCCCCTCCCTCCAGCCTCTGGACTTGTTTTCCACTTGTCACATCTCTGACTTTTCCAGCTCCGATGAAGGTTCATCCAGCTGAAAGATTAAATCTTTCTCACTCCACAGACGCTGCCAGATCTGATTTCATTCAATAAGGAATTCCTGTTCATTGTGACAGTTCACACAACAAAATGGAAAAGGTTTTCCCTGTACGGGAATTAAACCTAGGCTGCAGCGGTGAAAGCACCAAATACTCAGAATTAAATACTCTGACTTTCAATGACGCAGAGAGCAGTTTTCACTCAGAAACCAGCAGCTGTGATATTAACAAAGTGGGATGGAGAAAGACTCAGTTTGAGCGGTGACACTGCCAGAGGAATGGAGACCTGGGATCACCCATGAAAGCAGCAAAGTTTAAAAGGGGAATTTCACTGATCATAGGTCGCAAACCCAATAACCTGGCATTAAGAGCCTCAGCCGCTGTCGACTGAACTCGCCAGGCATGTAAGAAGAGCGAAGTATTCCACACCCCAACGTCCATGGAGATCACTGTTGTTTTCGACCTCAAGCATCAGCTTGTTCTGAATTTCAAAGGTGATCGACCTCCAAAAGCCCCAAGGTTGCAATACATTCCCTCAATCGTCAATAACATCATTCACACCTTCCAATTCTTAGCTGCACCTCCTTCCAAACATTGCAAACCCCTCTTCAATCTATCATCTTGATATTTTTCTCTGTAACATTTAACTGTGAAACTGCACAGCTAATATGACTAAAGTTTGTGATGGTGAAAATGTGTTCAACCCCTCGTAAACTGAACCTCTTTGACACACACAGACCTTTACACCGAGAGTGACAAACACCCAGAAAACAACGATGCCACCTTCATGGCCAATTATTGTCCCATTTCAGACAGAAAATTTAGTGAATGTTTGCAGATGAACGGAAATAAGAAACACGGAAATAGTTGGATGGTTTTTATTTCATTTAACTGACCATTAATTCCGAAGGCAGGGGTTGATCCGGGCTGTGTCACAGGAAAGAGAGGAATGAGGATCAGGAGGAGGCCATTCAGCCCTTTGACCCCGCTCCGCCATTCAGTAAGATCATGGCGGATCTGATTGTGGTCTCGAGGCCACTTTGCTGTCTCTCCTCAATATTTGGAAAATATTGTCAGTTAGCAACGGAAAATGGAGAAGGAACCAAAACAGAAAACCCAGTGTCCAGCTTTGTGATTCTTTAGAAACTCTTTGGGAAGCGGAATCCGAGGAGCAATGAAGGGTGATCAGTTCGACTGACCAGAGACATTCAAGGAAACTTTCCCTTCTTTAAGACGCTGGAACATTAACTCTGATTTTATCAGTGAAGTTATCTGACCTGAGAGATTGAAATGATTCTCGTTACTGCACATCAGGAATTCAAACCTAACATCGGCTTCAGGGCAATCAGAATACTTGGTAACAGACAAGACGCCGAAAGGCTCGAAGGGAGACGGCACCTGTTGTCAGAGAGCTGGTTCCCGGTGACATGGATGTGCCTGGAGTGGGTGGGATCAGACTGTTTCCATGTATCCGCAGTGAATGTCCCTCTCTTGAGAAAAAATGAAGAGAATAATTGTCCTCCCGGTAGCAGCAATCTGAAGCTTAAACTCGCTGACACCCTGGGTTAGGAAAGCTGGCACATCAGCCTTACGTCAATTTCTGTGGCGCAATTGCTTAGTACGTTCGATTATTAACTGAAAAGTTGGTGGTTTGGAACTACCCAGGGACGAAGATTTCACTTTTTTCTCCCTATCAGCTTTCATTGTCACTCAGTTCCGGGCTCTCATTGGCTACTTGAGCTGCAAGTATTTATCCCGCAAACACTACCCTTAACCACAGTGTTCCCACACCAATGTTTTAGTTTTGAATGTTCATTTCAAAGACAATAAAATACAATAAACGACTATGTAATTCCATCTAACTCATTAGACACCTGTGAAATTATTGGATTCAAACAAACCAGTCAATGATTCTCTCTTTCTCAGCTCCACAGTGCGTGAGATAGGGAAAAGCAGAGAAGTAGCAATATTCCGACCCCCCACTCTCCAATCACCCGCTGCCAGCTGAAAGATTTTCTCACTTTGCTGAGGGTTTATCCTGTGAAATGGTGAAGAGGAAATGTAATGTGACTGAGAGATATTACATTCACTTAACATACAACTACAAACGCGAATGATGCAAAAGGTGCCAGCTCACTGTCAAAATAGATGCCTGTCATGCTTCATTTTAACAGGAAGAACGAGGAGAGACAATATAAATTTAAATTGCAGTAGAGAAAATGTGGGGTTATCAAATTAGCTGAATACCTTTTGCCATCAGTCAGCATTGTCAAAATGAGCTGAATGTCATCTTCCTCTGCTGTAGATATTTATGATTTTATACCATCGACTTTAACCTGTGCACAGGGTCAGTTGTCATGGCCGATTGGTTTAGGTGATGGAGCCCAAGTCCATTGGGATTCCCCGCTTCTCATTATTCCTGGTTTAAAGTGTGTTGACAGAGTTAATTATCGGTTAAATTGAATAAAATCTATCCAAACACTTGGGGGGGTTTCTATTTCTGTTCATTCACGAAAACACTCACGAAACTTGGAACTGGAATAAAACTTGGCTTCATGTTTGCTTTCTGGATATTTGCCTCTCCTTAGAGACAAGCCCTTGCCCTCTGTCACTCTCGGTGCATATGTTTGTCCGTGTTCCTCTGAGTGTGTCACTGTGAGTCAGTTCCCCGAGGGGCGAACACATTTTTACCATCACTAACTTTATTTAAATTAATTGTGCAACTTCATGTTAAAATGGTAGAGACAAATATCAGGATGAAAGATGAAAGAGAGAGTTTGCAATGTTTGGAAGGAGGTACATCTAAGAAGTGGAAGATGAGAATGATGTTATTGAGATTGAGAGGAATGCATTGCAACCTTGGGGCATTTGTCGGTCGATTCTCTTCTCCACTCTAAGATTCAGAACAAGCTGAGGCTCCAGGTGGAAAAAAAAACGTCTGTCGCCATATGTGTTGGGATATGAAGGATTCCTTCCCCCATTCCCGGCTACCTCAGTCAATAGAATATAAAACGCTTAATTTCAGGGTCATGTGTTGGAGCCCCATGCTGGGGGCTGTTGTCATTTGCAATCTTGATGCTCTAAAACAAAAAAAACACAACCTCATTCAGTGGCACCTACAAGGCAGAAAATCACCATTGGCACCAACTGACAGACATCAAATTCAAAACACTTTAATGTCGCGTTTCTTTCTGCTTCTGTCCCTGTGTCGTCTCCAGCTCCGTCTGCCCGTACAGCTCCCAGGTCAATTAGCTGCTTGATGCAGACACAGTCAGTTCGTGAGAATGTAAGACACAACACGATAGGTTTGCAGACCATAGAGTAAAGACACACCAGGATCTCAAATTCCTGATTCTCCCAGATACTGATTACAGGAATGTGCACAGTGCCGATTATCCACAGTCACACTCTCCTTCCAGTCTTGTCTACGTTAATCAGCTTTGAAATTGTTCACATTTTTTACACTGGATTTCAATGTGGAGAAAGCAGAGCTGTGATAAGCTTATATTTGTTCAGCAGATGTACTGCAGGAAGGTGCCTAACAGGCTGATGATAACAGGCTCTTTGGACACGGTGAGCTCCAGTGAAGGATTGGCACCATTAATTTGTCCCTCATTTAGTCTCGTGACGAATCTCGTGCTGGAAATGACAGGAAAACTCGGTGAATTTGCTCCGTGTTTTGGTTTCGACGAGCCGAATACAAGGTAAGAAAGCGCATTTCGCTAGAGTGGGTTATAAAGTGGCAGTGTTGGCGGTGTTGGGAAACATAACATTATAGAAAATTACAGCGTAGAAAGAGCCCATTGGGCCCGGCGCGCTGCTTTCAAAGCGGAATTGATTGATCAGAAGTGATATCTGCGCCGGTGCAAATGGAAGACAGTAACATTCGTCCTTCTCCCACCCATGTTTCGCCTTGCAACCAGCCCTTCTTCCCTACTGTTTGTTCTCGACTAGTTCGAAGTGTGACATTTCTTGCTGTGACGCTAAACTTTAACTCTCGGTGGGGCTGTTTGAAAACAGAAAGTGACTACACTCAACAAACCTTAATTCCCTGACCGGGAATGGAACCCGGGCCGCGGCGGTGAAAGCACCGAATCCTAACCACTAGACCACCTGGCAATCTATCAAACTGTTTTTAGATTTGGCTTATCCACGCTGCTTTTGGGTATTGTTTTTCAGTTCAGATCTCTTTCACCACAAAACTGCCTGTTTAGCCTTAACACAAACGAATTCTTCAGCCAATAAAAACAACGGTTTCTGTGAGCTGGAACATGAAATCGACAGTGAGGTGAAATAGTCCCACAAGCTGCTCATGCGTAACTTTCAATTTCCAAACCCTCCACCCTATTCGCTGTGGGCTAATGGAAGCGCCGATCCCCAGTCATGAGACATAAGGGAAAGTACCAGAAAGGTTTGACATTTGGCATTTAGAGGTTACTTTCCACTTTTTTTTTTCATTCCCGATCTTTTCACCAGAGAGAACTTTCTCCGACTAATTGGTCTGTTTAGGTTGAACACAGGAGACTTCTTTCACCAATGAGAAGAACTATTGCTGTTAGCTGGAACATTAAATCGATACTTTGCTCCTTTAAGACAGTTTTTAAAGCCTCCCCCTTTGACCGAGCTTTTAGTATTCTGATCGAATATGAGTCTCGGTGTCACACTTTGTTATATAATGATCACGGGGGACGCCTCGTGACGTTTCAACAAATTAAATGCACTTTATCAATATAAGTTATTAATGCAGAAGCAATATCAAAACTTGCCCTTTTAAGTGAGAGGAAAACTGCCTTGTTCCTGTTTGTTGTTGGATATTAACTGAGCACAGTAACTTACAAGCGTCTTAGATTCGCCCTTCACCATTTCACAGAATAAACACTCAGGAAAGTGAATGTATCTGTTTGCTGGCAGCGGCTGATTGGAGAGTGTGGGGCCGGAATATTGCTGCTTTTCTGCTTTTCCCTGTCTCACTCACTGCGGAGCTGAGGAAGAGAGAATCATTAACGGGTCTATTTGAAACCAATAATTTCGTAGATTTGTAGGTACCTGGTTGGTCAGTTGTTAAATTATATTTTAAATTAATATTCAGATAAAAAAAATCACTGCTGTTGGAACCCGCTGAGCAACAGCAGAGTTGGATTATTTTCTCTTTGTCGCTTAAGGACCCAATAACAACCCGGAACTGTCTGACGATGGATGTTGTTTGTGTTTTATATAAACGTGTCAATTTGGGGGAGAAACGTGTCTCTAATGAAAGAGGTTTGAAATGGAAATAAAAGGCACAGGTAGCATGGCTTACCCAGGTTGTGAGGCTTGTGAGCACCTTCTGTGGTGGCCCAATAGCTCCGGTTCTTCGATTTCATAGTCAAGTGCGTGGCTTCGATTCCTGCTTAGGAACCAGTGAATTTGATAACTTAGGGCGAATCGCTAGGATGACCTTGAGTAATAAAAAACGTAGAAACCCTGCCTATCACCTCTACCAGAATGAATGGAGCAAAAGCTAGTATCAGACCTCAGAATTGCAACAGCTCAAGAGCAAATACAGAGGTGAAGATCTGCGATGTAAGAACATTGCAAATTCCCCTTTCATCTGGATACTTTTTTCTGTTACATTGTGATGTGAAGCTGCACAACCAATGTGTAAAAAGTTTGTGATGGGAAAATATGTGTTTAACCGCTCGGGAGACTGAACCACATTGACACACAGAGAGGAACACACAGGGACATGTACACCGAGAGTGATAGAGGCCTAAGGAGAGACAAAGACCCAGAAAACAACATTGTCGCCAATTTGGCCAATGATTGTTCCGTTTCAGACTCCAAATTTAGTGAATGTTTGCAACTGAAATAACTCTTAGTAACACGGATGAGAAGAAGATTTATGATTAATTCTGCAGACAGTTTGTAATTCATTCTCGAGATGTGGGCTTCGCTGGCTGGGCCAGCATTTATTGCCCATCTCATTATCCCTTGAGAAGGTGCTGCTGAGCTGCCTTCTTGAAACGCAGCAGTCCCCGTGGTGCAGGTACACCCAGAGTGCTGTTAGGAAGGGAGTTCCAGGATTTTGACCCAGCAACAGTGAAGAAACAGTGACATAATTCCGAGTCAAGATGGTGAGTGCCTTGCAGGAGAAATTCCAGGTGGTCGTGTTCCCATCTATCTGCTGCCCTTGTTTTTCTAGATGGTAATTGTCGTGGGCTTGGAAGGTTCTGTCTAAGGAGGCTTGGTGATTTCATGCACACGTGATAACCACTCCCCTACAGAACAATACCTGACAAAGCCAGAGGCACCTGCACACTATGTTAAACTGTGAGGTCCTGCTGCCGCACTTTGGGTCTTTGTTTTACAGAAATGGAATTCGGGTGGCAAATTTAGAAATGTTGTGATCAAATTAATCTGATGATGTCATCATAAAGTGGCAGAGTGTGCGAGGAGACCATTTAAACCATCATATCATTACCAGCACCTTACTATGTTCTTTCCAATTAGTCTCAATTTCCTTCTCTTTCTCCATCATCCTGATCGTTTTTCTCCCTTTCAAGTCATTGTCCAATTCCATTTCGAAAACTCTGAGTTAAGAAAAACAATATTGAAAGAGGTGCAGGAGCTGCTGCCGTGTCCATGCTCAGTGTGTGAAAGTTAACAAAGTTTCCCTGGCCCAGTGACATGAAGAGTTAGGCTGGGGATTCTTACACAGCTTTCAAAAAAATTAAGTTCATTTCAAATGGAATTTGAAAAGGAATTTTAGTCTGATGAAGCATCTCCTTATTTTTCTTATTCGATCGATACAATCTAATCCACCTGTCTGTACAACCTGTTACAGAGGCTGTTATAGGAAAGAGGGAAAGGTTTGCTGCAGTTATACAAAGCCCTGGTTAGATCACACCTGGAGGACTGTGTCTCGATCTGGGAACGGCAACTTATAAAGGATCAACATTGACCTTGAAAGTTTCAGAGGAGCCGCATTGATGAGGAGGGTGGGTCTTGGAAATTGAAAGTTGCACATCCACAGCTTGTGGCACTATTTCACCTCACTGTTCACTTCACGTTTATGTCTAACACACTCGATGCTGTTATTGGCTGAACAAGTCTTCTGTGTTTGAACTAAACACGCTCCCACTCCTGGCCCTCCTCAGGGAATGTTGTTTTCTTGTTGCTGTGTGAACTGTCACCATGAACTGTTCCTGAAGTCTCTTTTCCCTGAGATCTACAAAACCCATCATTTCTCTTCCTCTTTCATTCTCTCTCTTTCATTCCCAGTTTGGGAGGGAGAACGAGGAGGGACAATATAAATTGCAGGGTTACGGGGAAAAGGCTGAGTTGTTGCAGTGACAGGGTAGGAAGAAGACGCTTTTTCTCTGCTGTAAGTATTCTATGATTTCATATATGAAATATATATATTGCACAGTTCAGGTCTGTAGTAGTGGCCGAGTGGTTAAGGAGATGGACTTGAAATCCATTGGGGTTACCTCGCGCAGGTTCAAATCCTGCCGACTACGGTTTCCATTATTTCTGATTTTAACCATTGATCTCAGAAACAGTAAATGGAATCGACATTTTCGCAACACCTGTAATAGCCAAGATTGACCAATTGATGGCAGTGTAACCGTGATTGCTCACATCACATGAAGCAGGCGCTGTCTCAATTATTACTGCATTTGGCACTGTCTCTGTTCATATTAAATTAGACGCCGTTTCTATTTCTATTACACTAGGACTTGTCTCTAATCATATTAGAGAAGGTCATCTCTCAGTTGTTTCTGTAATTGGCTCAGTCACAGTTGTGTACGCACTGGACGAGGGCCACAATACAATTAGCACTATCTGTCATGACTGCACTGAAGCAGATCTCGGCTAAAGTTACAATAAGCCATGCCCCAGTTGGCACTGCACTAGAGCTTGTCTCTGGTTATAGAAAACTAGAACATGTTTTTATTTGCATTTAACAAGACTCTGTCTCAGCTATTATACCAGTAGATCCTACCACGTGTCTATCAAACTGGACCCTATCTCAGGTAATGCTGCACCAATACATGCCTCCATTCATATCACACAACTCCCTGTTTCTATTGTTATTGTCCAATACCATTACTCGCTTATTGCTGTACTTGTCCATGCCTCTGTTTTTACTAATCTCGTACCTTTGCCGGTATTTAATTCACCAAACACTGCGTCAGATTATATTACAAAGAGCGCTGGATTATGTGAAGCTCCACTAGACTGTGTATCAGTTTTCTTATACAGATCCGGTCTGTGTTATTACTACACTAGGCTGGTTCGTATTACACAAGGTGCTGTCTCAATTATTACTGCACTCTGCACTGCCTCACTTTTGTTCCACTAATCGCAGCCCTGCTTATAACACACTCAATCATGTCTGTATTTATATTCCGCTAGACCATTTCAGAACAAGTTACACTAGACTCTGTATCAGCCTGTATCACACACGACCTTGTCTGTCTTTTCAATTAAAATGGATCCTGTCTTTGCAGAGGCTTTGTTTTTATACCTCTGTCTCTGCTTCTATTCCACTCTCCCTTTCCCTGATTTTACTCCACGAGATCAAATCTGTCTCTCTTACACTGGCGGCAGTCTCCGTTATTATGACTTAGACTCTCTCTAGGAAGCAATTACTCTAGGCCCTGTGCCTGTAATAACTACCCTATTTCACTTGATATTGATCCAGGCCCTGTATTTCTGTCTCCGTTATTATAGCAGTAGACCCTGTTTATGTTAATAAAGCACTTGTCTCCGTCCTGTTATTCGTGCACTCAGTCACGTCTTTGCTTAAGTAACATTAGATGTTGTCTCGATTGTTACTGCACTTGTAATGTCTTTGCTTAAATTGCACTAGGCCGTGTCTCAGTAATTACCACACCAGACTCTGTCTCTGTTGTTATTTCACTTGTCTATGTCTCTATAAGGTGGATGTTGAGTTAGAAATGGGCCTCTGACTTTGGCCTAAAACTAGAAATTTCCCACTGACTGGTTGTTCCGCGTAGCTCCTGATATTAATTTTCATTACAACCAACAGTATTACATATGAGACATCGCCTTTTCTGTGTGTCTGTGTGAAAAGAAATCATGCTGCGTCATTCCGCAAAGATAAAAGACTTATCTTCACCAGAATGGTTCAGCTTTTTTTATTTTCTCTTATTCAGCCTGTAACTACAGATCGCCTAATATCGTAAATATTTATTGATAGTACATTCTGTTGTGTGCTCTTGTTCAGAACTTCATGTGATACTAACCATTTATTTGCTAAGACGGGCATATTTGTCAGCACACTTACTTAATGTCTGTCATCTCTCTACCTGAGACAGAGTCTAACTCACTGAAACTTATTGAACTCTCTGTCTCCTCTCTCTCTCTCTGTCTCTGAGAAATTGCACACTCATTTAACTTTCCAATTTTCTAATAACGCTTTTTTGAATAAAAAACTGAATAAAGAATAATTCCCCTACATTAACTTCAGTTGCCTTCTTGAACAGCTACTGTCCATGTAGTGCAGGTACACACACAGTGCTGTTAGGAAGGGAGATCCAGAATTTTGACCCAGCGACAGTGAAGGAGCAGCGATACATTTCCAAGTCAAGATGGTGAGTGACCTGGAAGGAAATTCCAGGTGGTGATGTTCCCATGCATCTGCTGCCCTTGTCCTTCTAGATGGTAGTGGTCGTGGATTTGGAAGGTGCTGTCGAAGGAGCCTTGATGAGTTCCTGCAGTGCATCTGGTAGGTGTCACACACTGCTGCTACTGTGTGGTGGTGGTAGAGGAAAAGAATGGTGAAGCTGGTAGATGAGCTGTCAACAATTGAGCGACTTTGTGCTGGATGGTGTCGAACTTTTAGTGTGTTGTTGGAGCTGTGCTCACCCAGGCAAGTGGAGATAAGTGGAGCTGCTATCAGACCTGCTGAGCTTTCCAGCGTTTTCTGTGTTTTTCCCTGGGGTGATGTTCAGTGAGTTCAGGAAATTGGTATCAGAGGGAATGGAGCTGGGAGAACGGATCCCTGGGGTGATGTTCAGTGAGTTCAGGGAGATGGTATCAGTACGACTGAGCTGATCAGGAATATGATTCATTATCGAAGCATAAGGGAGAATGACAGGGCTAATGGATTTAACAGAAAAGGTGGAAGTGGAAAGTTAGTGTGTATTTACCGGAATAAGGACGTGTATATGCTTAACAGAAAGGGGTGGGGCAGGGCGAGGTGTGGGCTATGTCTGTTTGTGTATTTAACAGAAAATGCGAAGCCAATGTCTCAGTATCCTATCGGCCCCAGGGTCTGGGAACAAGCCTCATGTTTATGGTTACTTGCTGCATAACGTTGAACCCCGTCTTTGAGCATTTTCGCAGTTTTGTCCCCCCAGGTATGTCCAAGAGACCTAAAGCTCTGTAATAATTTGCAGGAGTTGTACTTAATAATATATCAGTGCCAGACACGCTTCAGTCCCTGGATACGCCCATTGGTTTGTGCTCCTTATTCTGTCTGTGTCATATATCTAGCCTGTGGCATCCCCACCTTCAAAGTGTTTAATCGAACAATGCAGAGGGATCTTTACCGTGTTCCTGATCCTGGCTGCACCAACCGTGGGAGTGTTTGATGGGGCATTGTAAAGGGCTTTTTATGCTCCAATTTCCTGTCCTATATCAGCCTCCGATGAAGCCGAACCCGACAGTTTGGAATTGCCAGACATGTGACTGTGACCGTCCAGAGTGAAATCGCCGAGGTGACTCTCCCTGTTCATTCATTCTGCCTCGGGCAATTGCCAGAAACAGAGGTAAAGGTCTCCTTACACGGATGGGGTGATGGGTGTAAACAGATCCCAGACAGGAATGGTAAAACTGGGAGAAATGTGCAATAGGGAAAATAGAGCGGTGTCGATGGGCCTTGGAGAAAGGAATTCAGCAAAGTCACAGTTAGTTCACTTTTCATTCCAGATTTATTAGTAATTTCAGAGAATATTTTACAGGAAAGTTTATTTTAAAGTTAACAGAAGTGAATATAATTCCTGAAGTCACGTTGGGAACAGAACACATGCGCTCTGAGTCCATATGCGCTCTGAGTTGGTAAACTGTATGTACCACTGGAACATAGATCAGCAAAAGAAAACAGCGGCTCAACGGAAAGGGAAGGGGGCAATAGTGAATAAGGAATGAGAAAAGTTACTTAATTAAAATTGAAATCCTAATTCTAGGGAAATTAGATGCTACAATTACATTACAACCATTACCATTTCGCACATTTCATACAGGATCACAGAAATACTGTTAGAGGTTCGGTCACAGATTCGGGATCATCAAGAGAACATATTTTAAATTGAAATACAGAGATTTAATGAACAGCTGAGGAAAAGCTACGGGGTCCAAATTCAACCGATCACTTGATCTGTAAAAGAGGGAGAAAAGAATGAAGCAGATGTTTATGATCTGGTGCATTTTTGTTATAGTCTTTAATTGTTCAAATATTTAGAAAGTTTTCAAACCGCTTCTGTCAGATTGTAGTGTTAGTGGATTGGATCTTCTCACCTTCACCAGAGTGACGGCAGTGCTGTAGAAAATGCTCAGGAAGAACAGGACAATGAATGTGGAAGCGGTTGTCCAGATGTTCCCGTTATCATCCTCATTGTCTTCAATCCAGATGCGGTCTGTGGAATCTACAGGGATATAACCGAGGAATTTTAATTACATTCTTATTAATCGAGGGTGTCTTACCGTTTTTTTAATATATTAATTCTATTGTATCTTCCTCAAGCTTTTGATCTGTTCAGTAATTAAGTTTTCAATGCATATCTATTAATGAATAAGTGACTCTCAACAATCTCTGTCTGTTACTAACTCCACAGCTGCTCTCACTTTACATTTCTCATCCTGCCCCTATTGGAAAATGTGTTTTTAATTCCTTCGATGCCAGTTTATTTTGGATGCATTTAGTACGACCTATCACTGGATTATATTATGGTGGAAATTGCAGGAGGTTTGCTAATTGATAACAATTATTTTAATGATAAGTACTGATAGCTATTAATTCCAAGACTCTGAACTCTGTTAGATATCTTTTGTGAATTTTGATCTTGTTTGTTTATTTGTGGTGGTAATGTTCGGCACATAATTAACTTAAATCAGTTTATGATTAAGAACATTGCTTCAGCCTGTCTCCTGGGTCTTTATGTGCTCCCAGCAATTTTTGGAAGATGTGTCCTTTAAAAAAATAGATTTAAAATATACTTTCGTCTTTAGCCTGGCATTTGCCTTTGTGTTTTTTACATATTTGCGTATATGTGCACGAGTATCTCTTGCTCTGCCTTTAACAGTGTTTGTGTGCCCTGTTGTATGAGCGCTGATGTGTGTGTTCATGTGGCATGAGTGTTGATATGCTTATTTATGTGTGGCCCGCCTTTGTGTGTATGTTTGTTCATTTGTAAATGAATGTGTATCAGTGTGTTAATATGTCTGCATGCGTTGATGTTTATGTTCACTTATTAATGTCTGTGTTAAAGAATGTATTTACGTCCATGCCTGTTAATATATCTGATATTGTGCCTTTTTATGTTCTATGTTTGATATGTTAATGATTGTGCCCCCATGAGCGTGTGAGTATGTTGAGGCGTGCAGTTATGTGTTCTTGGATGTTTCTAGCTTTGTCTTAATGTATATTTACGTATCTATGTTTACTAAAGCATGTGTTTATATATGTTTGTTTTAATGTGAGTGCATGGATGTATTCATAGTTGTTTCTTGCTCTATGTTTGTGAAAATGTTACTGCCTGTTCATCTATTTGTCTGTGTGCCCGTGTGTCAATTTTTAATGTGTGTGTACAAATGCCTATGCATGTGCACTATTGTGTATGATAGTGTGTCGTTATATTTATATTGTTGTGCTGGTTGAAGCACAGTAATGAACATGTTCATGTACAAACTTACAGGACCTGTCTGAGTCTGTTTATGGGGTTGTGTATATCTGTAATTGTGTGTGTTGAGTGCATCCATGCATGTGTGTTTGTGTGTTTGCTCACAATCGTTTGCATGTGTGTGACTGTGTGTGCATCTGTGTGAGAGGATATCTGCATTTTCAGGTGCTTGGTTGTGCGTGCGTGTGTCTGTCTGTGTGTCTGTTTGTCGAGAGTGAGTGTATATTTCTGAGTGTGAGGTTGCATCTGTGCATATGTGCTGTGTGTTCCTGTGAGTTGCATGCCTGCATATTTTCTATGTATATGTGTGTGTGTGTGTGTGTGTGTGTGTGTGTGTATTTGTGAGTGTGGGTTTGTTTGTGTGTGTATGCCTGTGCATGTTTATCATTGTGTGGGTCTGTGTTTGCATGTGCATTCTTGTGTGCTTGTGTGTGTGGCTATGTGTATATGTGTCTGTGTGCTGGTTTGTGTGTATATGTATGCTTGTGCTTGTGTATGTAT